>JACCEG010000348.1:98541-163979 GCA_014065205.1 Tuber brumale | reverse complement strand
GTCTATTCAAATTTTCAGTTCATTTTAAGTAGTTGTTGTTACATAGATAGTAAATTTATAGTGGTTGTGGGGTTGCCGTTGCTGTGCCGGACGATCCCTTTTGTCCCCGTACTTTACCATGTGTTGCCAAAAATACGCAGGATATTTGATATGCAGGGGCGAGCAATAGTTAACTAGGCGAGCTCCAACTCCCAATAGGCCTCTCAATGATTAGAAATGGATTATTGTCTATCTATTCCTTCTCGGAACACCCCCTCTAGGAACAGTTGAAACAAAGTAGAGGTTTGGTGAGACACTCCCTAGTTATGATAGCCAAAAGATCCTGATCATAGCAGCCGTGCATATGTTGGAGCAAGCGTTCCTAATATGAAAGCAGCCGTGTGTCTTGTTATTAGAGATAGGGATGGAGACAAGCTTCAAGATTCTCCGACTAGAGGAATTAATTGGTAGTGATGATGGAGCAGATTCCTGAAGGTAACAGTTGGCCTAATCTTTACTGTCCACCTCAACCAAATTCTTTACTAATTCCAGAACTTGAAACATATTGACCGATATAACTTGGTAGTGCGCCACGAGCCCCACTCCCACCCCGCAAGACCATCGTATTGTACAGTAACAAGCGAGCACAAATGTACACAAATAGGCACTCACCCTACAAATCGTGAGCAAACACCTCAACACCTCGTAGGAGTGACAGCATATCTGGGAAACTGCTCGTGAGTTTGAGCAACCTATAGAGACGACGGTAACACGAGAATACTTGGGCCGTGTAATATTGTTGTACCATTCAGGAGCCAGAGGTTTAGGGATGGATCTTGCACTCTTGGAGAGCCCCAGTTGAGGCAGTTGGAATTGTGCTCTAATCGGGGGAGGGTCAATGAAAGGAGAGACAGTTCTGTTTGATATGAGTTTTGTCTGGGCAATTACAAATTAGAGAACGATAAAACAACAAATAGTGGCATGATAGCAATCTCCCCCCAGAATTGTGCGAAGAGAGAGACACTTGAGGGTCAAGATATACCACCCTGCCTCCTCCGATGGCAGTTAAGTTACCCAGCGCCTCATCAAAATATCATTCGGCCTCCAATTCTATGCAACCATCCAAGACTCCATCCACCAAAATCAAGGAAATGCCAAAATGTGAAAGCCCCTAGAGCAAACCGACAGACAAAACTCAATATCGTACCAGTACCGGTAGCTGATAATCCCTCCGAAGAATGGCCCCCAGTGGGATCGGGAGTTGGATATTTAGAGATACCAACTTACTTGGCTGGCCTTTTCGCGCGAAATTCATAGCAGACACTGCGGGGATGCGAGTACTCGAGATAGCGGACCAAGCAAGGGGGCTAGTGATGAATCAAGGGATGACCTTTAAATCCCAGATGACTGCTCTATTTTCTCGCACTCCCAAAATTCTGAATTTCATGGTGATAATTTTTTGCCCCCCGTTTCTTTTTTCCTTCTTTTGAGAGCATCGGTGTGGATTAAGTTACACGGGCGGTTCCGCACAGATGACCGCTCAGATGAGCCTCACCATCGGTAGGAGGGTGGAGGGTGGAGGTGCACGCTCGTTCCTCTCATGGCAATCCACACAACAATAGCCCGGAGCCCTCCCATCAAGACGCAAACAAACCTCCACCAACCAGATCCTATTACCCCACACTTTCACCCCGCTTCCCCTTCCCCTCCTTCCATTGCCCGCCCTGGCATCGGTTAAAAAGCTCCTACTTTCCTTGCTTCTCTTTCTTCTCGTTTGCTTCACCCTGGCTCCCGTCAATCGACTCGCCGCAATCCTACGATTATTCCCTCAACAGCACAGAATCCCAAAACCCTCTACAAGACTACTCACTACCACCAGTATGACCACCGGGCACCCGAAGCCTCCGCCGGCTCCAGAGTTTACCCATACCCCAGAATCGGTTATCGAGGCGACCAACAGGCTCATCGCTACATCTCGACAGCTTCAGAATAATATTGCCAAGGACGTTACACCGGAAACTGCCAACTTTCAGAATGTTCTCAAACCACTCGCCGAGGATGAGAACGAGATGGGGCTTGACACTGCCATTCTATGCTTTTATCAGTATGTTAGCACCAATAAAGAGTTGAGGGATGCCAGTAGCGAGGCAGAGAGATTACTCGACGTGAGTGCCACTTCACAATACTTTGTTTGCGCGATGGGAGCGCTGACGACAACCATTAGGATTTCGGAATCGAATCTTCCATGAGAGAGGATATTTACAAATTAGTTTCGGTCGTCAACAAGTCACCACAATTGAAAGCTGTTGATGTTGATGCAGAATCTTCTCGTTTTCTCGAAAAGGTTTACGAAAACTTTGTTAGAAATGGTCTTGGACTACCGGAGAAGGAGAGGGCTCGGTTCAAAGAGATTAAGAAGGAATTGTCTATTCTGGGAATTGATTTCTCCAAGCGTCTGAACGAAGAGAATGGCGGCATTTGGTTCACTCCCGAGGAGCTTGCAGGTGTTCCGGAGGATGTCCTATCCGGGCTCTCTAAGGGTGAACCCGGCACGGACAACAAGGGAAAGCTACGCCTGACCTTCAAGTATCCTGACCTATTTCCCACTATGAAGTATGCCATCAAAACCGAGACAAGGAAGAAGGTATTCCTTGGTAATGAAAACAAGTGCAATGAGAACAGCAAGTTGTTCAAGAAGGCCATCGAGCTTAGAGATGAGAAGGCTAGGCTGTTGGGATTTAAGAACCATGCCGAGTTTATTTTGCAACCGAAGATGGCTAAAAATCCTGAAAGAGTCCTTGATTTTCTGACAGACTTGAGAAAGAAATTGGCACCCGGTGGAGAAAAGGAGAAGAGTCGCTTGAAGCAGTTGAAGGCGGCAGATAGCAAGGATAGGAAAATTCCGGATGATGGTCATTACTACTTGTGGGATCATAGGTATGTTCAGAGAGCCTCTCGCAACCGTTTTGTGTTAATGTCTGTTTAGATACTATGATCGTCTACTTCTTGAGAAGGAATACAAGCTTGACGCACAAAAAATTGCCGAATATTTCCCTCTCAGCCATACCATCCAAGGAATGATGAAGATCTTTGAGTCGCTTTTTGGGTTGGAGTTTGTGGAGGTTACTGATGAGACAAAGAATACTTGGCACGAGGACTGCAAGCAATTCCGTGTTTATAACGAGAAGCCAAAGGACGGCAGTGAGCAAACGTTTGTTGGATGGTTGTATCTGGACCTTCACCCCCGTGAAGGAAAATACGGCCATGCTGCTAATTTTAATCTTCAACCGGTGGGACTCGCAGCTTCAGGCGATGTTTGCTCATACTAATGGTTTATTAGGGATTTACCGGGAAGAAGGGAGAACGTCACTATCCGGCAACAGCTCTTGTGTGCAACTTTTCCAAGCCCACTGCAACCAAGCCGTCGCTATTAAAACATGAGGAAGTGGTATGGTAGTCTCGTTTAGTAACTGCTGTGGTAAAAACTAATTGTTAAAGGTTACTCTATTCCACGAACTTGGTCACGGTATCCATGACCTCGTGTCCATCACATACTACTCTCGCTTCCATGGCACCAACGTTGTCCGTGACTTTGTTGAAGCTCCTTCTCAGATGCTGGAGAACTGGTGCTGGACCCAATCCGAGCTCACTTCTCTATCATCTCACTATAAGACTGGAGAGAAGATTCCACAGGACATGGTCAAAACAATTATTAATACCAAGCACGTGAATGATGCGTTGTTCAATCTTAGACAGTTGCATTTTGCATTCTTCGATATGGAGATGCACTCTTATAAGAATCACGATGACGTTGTCAAGGCTGAGCCTTCGGTGCGATACAACAGGATGAGAACTGAGATCGCGCTTTTAGACCCACCGAGGGGTGTTGGAGATGTATGCTCCTTAACACTCTAGGCTATTGACTGACTATTGCTAACAAGGGATAGGATTTCGGCCACGGAGAAGCTACCTTCGGCCATCTTATGGGCGGTTACGACGCTGGATACTATGGCTACCTCTGGTCACAGGTCTTCTCCACAGACATGTTCTACACCGCATTCAAGAAGGCGCCCATGGACGGCGAGCAGGGAAGGCGTTACAGGCACACTGTGTTGGAGAAGGGCGGAAGCCGCGACGAGATGGAGACTTTGAAGGAATTCTTGGGTAGAGAACCCAACAGTGATGCTTTCTTGGAGGATCTGGGATTGAAGTAATTGGTTGATGTGGGCGTGCATAATGGGGGTCACAATGAGCTTGAGATTTGATACACATTGGCCATTGGTGCATTAGTTTTGCAAAGAGCGTTTTTGTGCAAAAGTACTCCAAAATGAAGAAATCAGTTTTTTTCCTCGTAGTCGACTCCGTCAAGATCGCGATATAGGTTTGGTTTGAGTGAAGTTTGACTTGCCGTGAGAACTGTTCGCTGGACAGTACCGGTAGCGCACTCAGAAACAGGAAATTCGACCCTGAAATATGCAATCTCAACACCACTTAGTTCCTAAGATAGCAAGAGACTAGCCCTCTCGCTATACACATGCACACATCTCCGCCCCCTTCCGACTGCGCCCTCTAAAAGCTCACTCATCGGGCGCGTGTAAAACGAGTGATATCCCATGATGGCACACCGCCTTCCCATCCCACCAACAGCCTCCACATGCTGTACTCAATAACCCCCCTTCCACAAGCCCCTCCCACCCGGGGAGTACACCCTTCCCGGTCTTGCAACTCCCGTGGGTCTCCCACTCCCATATCCATACTCATGCCCAAACCCCCTTCCCCTCCCCGCACCCCACCCATCATCACGCTCTCCCGTCGACTTCCAAGTCCCCCGAACTCCCCACTCCCGAGTGGGTGCCCTGCTTTCCCACCACTCACGGCGTGAGGTGAAACAGAAGAAGCCATGGTACCAAGCTATTAGGATTCCCGCCACAACCGCGATGGTCAGGAAGATGGAGAGGAGGATTGCGGTCGTGGCTGATTGGGATTCTGTTGGCATTGGCGTTTGGAGTTTGCGGAGGAGGTTGCGGGGGGGTTGGGCTATTTGTTGTCGATGGGTGGTAAGGGTGGTGGTGGGTAGCCCACAGAGCGGGTAAGCACATATTGATAAGTGTTTGTGCTGGGTGTAGGCGGGTAGTGTTTGCTTGTCCTGGGTTGCCGGTGTTATGGCCGCACGGATTGTCCGGTGTCGGGTACTGTACTGTACTCGCACTGTACTAGTACGGTGCGTACAGTAGATGAAATACACGGGTCAAGCCGGACGGGTTAGTGCACTGCACCATCACCTGTGAGGGTATGATACAGTATCATACATGGATGCGGTGAGTCGAACAGAGCAGGACAACGGAAGGGGCAACAATGGCCTTTTGGGGCGGGTTTATTTTGATGAGTGAATGGTGCGTTTTTCTGACGAGGTTCCGTGTGTTGCTTGTTCCGGGTGCTATTTGGGTAGGAGATTTGGGGAAATGTCGGGTACGGTAGGTTTGGTTGCGCTGTGTAGAAGTTGGAATGGAGAATAGCCGTTTGGGTCGCAATCGCTTTTGAAAGAACTCACAAAGGTGCAAAGGGGGGCTCGAATAATGAGGAAGGGATGTTTGCCTGTTCCGTAGGCGGTGGGCAATCGTACTTGTATTTTCGGAAAAGTATAAGTCGAATTCCGGGTACTGATTTCTTCTCCTTAGGCAACAGGTATATCTCCTTTCCCGGAACTAGGCACAGGGTCTGGGGGCACGGTATCTTGGCTTTCTACTTGTAAACTCCACAGTGCCGTTGTGTTTCTGGAGCCTGAGGGGCTGAAATTGTCTCTTCCAATGTGGTGTCGCGGCGAGCGTTATTCCTTGAGGAGGGCTATAGAAGTCTGCTGCGAGTGGCAACACGGCAACTGCTCTCCTCCGGCAGCCCTGACGATAGGAGAGTTGTGTCGATAGCTCTCACTCGTAAATCAAATATCCCTCGAAACCGGTGTCCCTAGTAGTGCTGGGAGATGTAAGTGCCATCCTTGCAAGCAAGGTGTGGTGGAGCGATCGTTTGCGTGTAGGTAAAGGCCGGGGGGTTTTGGTTTTGACGAGTATGAGAGCAGGATAGAGAGAGCAACCGGCCGCACCACAAAACTTGCCAACGTAGCTTGCCGTAAGTATTATACCTGTAGTCAAAGTCTGCGGACCATCCAGATGTACAACAGAACATCGTACAGTTGGGAGAAAGTTTATTTTACACTATCATAATATTAAGTTATCAGCAGAAATAAGTCCCCCAGCCTACGACCAGTTCAGTTTGACCAGTCAACAGAATTGCAAATACTTGTTGACAAGACCCGACACACCGAGCGGGCTGATCTTATAACCCGTCAGGAAAGCGCTGACCTTTCTCAGGAGCTTTTGTCTCTGGGTCCGGAGATTGTATGGTTGGGGGGGGAGGGGTGGAGGGGTGGAGGGGTGGATCTGGGGTGTTTCCACGGAACCATGCTCGCCACAGGAACTGGTATGAGGAGCAGAGCAGTATATCGGATTTTTATGATAAGATTATTTCAGGGGATGTAATCGTGTAAGTTTGATTTCCTCCTGCTCGGCTGAGTTTCATCGAATAATGTGCGCACGATTTACGAAACAGTTAGCGAGCGAGACGGCACAGACCAGTGATCCTTTCAGAGCGTCAGGGTTTCAATACAGGGCTCGTCTCCTCACAAGCTGTTCAACTTGGGGTCCCCCGGACATTATGGTCCCGTGAGAGATGTGAGAGGTGTGTAGAGGACCGTGCATTTCCCGAACCCACTCGGGTCGCTGGGCACCAAGTTAGTCGAGCAAGCTATCGTCATATATTTCCACTCTCACTTCTCTTCTCACACACCCGTGCTTTGGCGTATCCAATAGGCTTTCAACACAAAAAGTACTCGCCAGAATCAATGGTCTGCTGTCAAGGTATAGTCACCAGTGGCAACACAGTAACCTTCACAACGGGAGAGAGCTATGTTAATAGCCATCGCTCATAAATCAAAATATCCCTATAAACCAGTGTCTCTAGTAGTATTGGGAGACTGCGAAAAGTGAGTGCCATTCTTGCAGGCGAGTTGTGGCGGAGCGGTCGTCTGTGCATAGTTAAAGGTCGGGGACAGGCTTTTGATTTTGGCGAGCAGTGTTCTCGAGTGATAATTGATGATCTCCTCGCTTTGCTTCATGGACAATGATATTGGATTAGTCTCCTGATGGGGTGTGGCAGTTAGCCAAGACGGCAGGTCGGAACGCCGGAGTGGCAACTGACCCACTAAGCAGAGGAGGTATCCTGTGATGGAGAAAAGCCTGTCATGTCAAGTCAGTGTGTAACCCGCCCCAGTGAGCTGGCCAACCAAACCAACCCAACCGACCCGCACCCAAAGAAAATAATTCTCTCCGAAGGATGAGGCAAAACAAATTGAGCAGAACCTCGCCGGGCGCAGTGCCCCAAGAGCATTGACCCGCTGCAGAGTAAAAAATTCCACGGGTAAACAATGGCGCAGCTGAACAAGATGCCAAATGTTTCCCCACTGCTGAGGTTGTGAATGAGGTTTACCCATCGCACGGCAGGCAACTGCTACGCCTCAAACGGAAACCATCAGCCTCTAGGATTGATTTGAGACAAGACTCCGGGAAGGCCGCGTTCGCGTCTTCACGTGTGCACAGGTGACGGGTTCGGTGGCGGGGTGGAAGAAAGGGAAGGAGGGAGAAGCGGTTGATGTGACATGTCGTTGTTGTCGATCGGGGGGTAGATTAGGGCTTCTTCTCTTGCTTGCTGTTAGATGGTTTTTCTCCTTCTTTGAGATCTCCCTGTACTACGAGTAATACGATATCATGCCTATATATTTTATTTTATTTTATTTTAATTAGAGGTTGGGCGTAGTTGTCTGGCTTAGAATCACAGCCTTTACGGCATTGTCTCTTGAGGGAGAGAGAGGTTACGAGTGGATGAGGGTTGCATACTGTATCGCGGACCGCAGTGTGCAGCTGGTTGGGGTAAGGTATTTCTTGTGGGCCAACCGGTGGTGGCTCGCACGGTGAGGGAATATGCGGTCCTTCTTCTTGAAATCTTAGAGCGGGGATCGACAGGAAGACTGGAGAACCCGTGAACAACTCTTTTTGCCAAAAACTGTCCATCCAATGGCTGATGAAGGTTGTGCTTATTTTGAATGACTTCAGCGGCTATTGTGGGGAGTGGATTGAAGGTTAATAATGCCTAAATTGGTCGTGAGATCAATTTAAACATGATAAATGTAGCCAAATAGGGAAATTTATAGCCCAAATTAACATTATTTACACACAAAGACGCTCTCGGGTTTTCCCAGTTGCGCTTTTCTGCCCAACCTACTGTACCTTCTCGAACCCCCGAATTCTGAACAGAACATACCGGCAACTCATACAGAAACAGCACTCAAACCAGACCAGATTGACCTGTCCAGTGAGTTCCCCCCTCCTTCCAACACTTTATCCAATCCCTTCTCATCCCACTCGCACTCAATTCTCTCCCCAGCCAGACACAAAGGTTTCGCTATCCTATCCAATCCGCTGAAAGGTTAGTTACAAAAAAAAGAAAAGAAAAGAAAAAAAAACTACCTTCAGCAGTCATCACAATTGTCACTACATCTGTCCCTCCGTTCATCCCCACACCCATCCATCTATCCATCGCGTCCCTACAACCCCATTCTTCTGTCCACTAGACTTGCTCATTCTTCAAACTTCTAGTCATCAAACACACACACACACCTGTCCGCTGATTCTCCAAAGAGACTCGACAGACTTTTAGAACAACGATCTTTCAACACAAAGAACAAACCATGTCTACATCATCTCATTTCGCATCTTCGTTCTCTACAACTGCCGGCGGTGGAAAGGATAGTGGGATCAATACTACCAATAATTCTGGTAATTCTTCGACCCCGGGAGGCGGAGGCAGTGGAGGAGGGGGATCAGGCGATTGGTGAGAGCGTTCATTGCACCGTCTCTATTCTTTATTTTTTTATTTTCGTTCTCGATCCTTTACCCTTTACATCCATTCTTTTCTCCGTCTCTTACCCGTTCTTCACACATTAATTTATCCTCCCCTTTGTTGTTGCCGCGGTGGACTGTTTCAATGCTGTGTGCCGACTGCCCCTCGCGTCTTCCCCCTCTCCCTGCGTATGTGCAGGGGGTGAGAAAAAATTAAGGCCTTCCCTTCACCACACATACTGTACCGTACCCACTAAAACTTATCATGCCCGCCTTCCCTATTCGAGCATATATACTCTTTTTCTTTTTCTCTTTTGCACGGATCCTTGCCTTCCCACAGCAAATTTTTGTCGTCATCCGGTGGATCTTCAGCCCTCTGAAGTGCTCAATTTTGTCGAATCAAAGAAAAGCCAGAGCCTTTTCTGTCGCCATACCTCATCTCCTTCTCTCCCGCCACAATTGTTCTTTTCGTCTTTTCATCCTATCACTCCCCCCCAACACACCCGCCCCCCAACACACCCGCCGTTGTATATCGGGTTTAACCTTGTGGCGAATATCATGTCTTCGAGCGATCTAACTCTTGTTTCTAGGTCTCGTCGTCCCAATGGCACATCCAACTCTTCCCACCGTCGCCCCTCACTTTCCACTACCCTCACTCATCCTCCTACCTCACAGCACTCTCAACCTCCTTTAACTCCCTCCGCCTCGAACGTTTATCACCCGCCACATCATTTTAACAGGAGTGGGGCTGGAAACGCGGTTAGCACTGCTTATGGTAAGGAGGATTTGTTAAGTATCTTCAAGGCACAAGAACAGAATGGTACTTTACGGGAGGTGAAGGATTTACTGCTCGGGGATTTGGGTTCGGGAAGTAGTGGAGGTTGGGGTAGGGGTGGCGATGAGGCTGGTGGCGCTGAGGTTTGTTGGGATAAGGAGGCAGGGTCGAAGCCTGTTAGCCTGGAGGATATGAGTGAGGAAGAGAAAGAGGTATATTATTGACTATTTCTACGATTTCTCCAAACTTTCATGCATTTGGACCGACACTTGGCTGTGGTTTTACTAATGTGGACGTGACTAGTTGTTTGCCTCCAATGTAAATTCTCCTCATAAGGCGCCCCCAAATCAAAATAACCAAGGAGCAACGAATCATCACAGCACCAATCATACCCCCCCACAGAACCGAAATAAAATTACCGCTCCTCCCGGTGCAGGCGCCCCCGGTGTCAATCGCCCGACAAACCGACGCCGTGAAACCTCTGATGCCGCCCTCACCAATTCTCCCTTCAACTCTGCCCCCCCTCAATTGCCGAGACGCAGGACTGAATTGAGAGACGAAGACCAAAGTCGGGAGGGTGGCGGCCGGGATAGGACTTTGTTCGGACGTTGGGGTAGTACTTCTGGTACATCTGGCCATGCTGGGGATGACGATCATGGCAAGGAGAGAACTGAAGATGGTTCAGGAAGCGGTGGCAGAGGTTCTGGGTTGTTTAGGAGGAGTAGTACAGCTTGGGGACCTAGTGGGAGTACTGGCGGAGGTGGATTTGCAAGTAGCGCGTTAAATAGCCCAATGGGCACGTTTGGAAATGGTGTGTTCGGTGGTGCAATGGGCGGATTTTCCCTACAGAGCGCCTCTTCGGAGAAGCTGAAAGCAAGCGGTAATGCCGGTAACACAGGGCAGAAAGGTTCAACGGCGCAACCTAAGGTTGAAGAAGAGGACGAACAAGCTGAAGATACCCAGAGACCCCGCTCCCCCAACACAGATGGATTGGGTGAAGAGCACGAACGCGAGCGACCTATGAGCTCGGACACTGATCCGTTTGGCCTTGGTGGGGATAGGGATGACCGTGAGCATGACCATGACCAACGGCAAGAGCAGCAGCAGCCACAGCCACAACATTCCCCAGTTCCTACTCCTGGTCTCGAGCAGCGTATGAAAGATAATTCTTTCAACACGACGAGTAATGCTCAAAATCGGCAAGGCAATTCTGTTTCCACCCCTACCAAAGTCCGTAGCGACCTCGGTTTCTCCGGCATAGGTACGACGCGCGACGGCAGTAATGTTGGTGGTTTGCATCAACAGCTCCAGAGTTTGCAATTGAATCAACAAGGCCACTTCCCGCTACATGGGCGATCAAGGGAGGGCAGTATTGGCGGGATCATTGGCGGTTTGCATGAGTATGAGCCATTAAGTCCTACCGAAACTAACCCTTATCAGAGCCCTGCGCCCGAAAAGGCGGACGATGATGATATGCCGGAAAATGGTGGTGGGGGAGGTATAATTGGAGGATTCAGAAGAGGCGATGTGGGTGCTCCTGGTAGTGATAGAAGTGGCCGAAGCTCTACTGCCGGGTTGGGTAGTGGTATCGGTAGTGGCCTTACGTCATTCAATTCCCTAGGTGGTGGCACTTTGTGGGGAGGGACTTCTGGGCCTTCCGGGCTTGGAAGCAATACCGCCTCGAGCCCATTTTTTGGTAGTGGTGGTATGCTCGGTGATTTGAACGGTCCCAACACCATTGGCAGTGGAGGCCCGTTTTCTGGCGGTGGAATTGGTGGCATGGGAAGTATTGGAGGTGGAGGGTATGGATCGGCAAGCCGTGCAAGCCGGCTTGGACAACTGTTCCAGCAAGAGCCACAAGCGGAGGAAGAGCAACAACCGCAGCAACTGCAACAAGCCGGGTTTGAGTCGAATGACGCTTTCGGTGATCTGAGGTTCGGTAATGCGTTTGGCAGCGGTAGAAATGGGTTCGGCAGCGCCACTGATAGCCCTATGAGAGAGAGGCCCGGAGTCATGGACATTTTTAATCTACATACCACGCGGAGTGTTGGCAATCTGGCGGCTGCTTCTGGAGAAAATACCTTGTACCCTAGGGAGCGCGATGACCCATTACCCGGCATCCATAGCCTTCATCAGAATCAGCCAGCCCAACCAGCACCACTTTCTGCCGGTATCCAACCACCGGCTATTCAACAGCCCCCACAGATTCGCCCTCCCCCCGGGACCGTTGCACCACAACAACACGTAATGGTCATGCCGGACAAGATACAGTGGACCTATCGCGATCCTAGTGGGACTGTTCAGGGTCCTTTCTCTGGCTTAGAAATGCATGATTGGTACAAGACTGGGTTCTTCACCCAGGACTTGGCTGTAAAGAGGGTGGAAGATCCAGAGTTTGAGCAATTGGGTAATCTAGTGCGCAGAATAGGGAACACACGCGAGCCTTTCCTGGTCCCGCTTCAAGCTCCAGCAAATTCTGCTCTTGTACAACCCACCACATCTCAACCTAACACTTGGCCTGGAGTCGCCGTCTCCTCTTCCTGGTTGAATGAGAACCAGCAGCCTCAAACTGGCGGCACAGTTCAACCTCCATTTGCTGGAAGTTTCCCGAGTTTCGGAACGACCCTCACTGCTGACCAACAAAATGCGCTTGAGAGAAGGAAGCAGGAGGAGCAGTACCTTTTGGCTAGGCAGCGAGAGTATCTGGTTCAGCAACAAGTTTTTGCAAAAGCACACGCTCTGCATCACCAACACTCCCAACAGAGCCTCCATTCTCAACCTAGCTTTGGGAGCTTACAAGGAAGCCTGCAAAGCCCTGGCGGGTTCGCCACCCCTGTTACCGCAACAACCGTTGGGATCGGTGGACAGAACTCATTCGAGCCGGGCGTATTATTGAGGCAGGCTGGTGCGGCGGCCGGGAGTGCTGATGCCTTCGGAGTTGGCAGCGGACATGGCATGCCCGGTATGGCCGGGCAGCAGCTCCAACAGAATAGCCAATTCGCCCAGCAGCAGCAACATGTTCAGGCTGATCGCTTACAGATGGAACAACAGAGGATCCTTGAAATGCAACGTCAACAGGTCCAGAAGGCATACCAAACACAGCATCAGCAGGTTGAGAAACGGCAAGAACTTCAACAGGCTCAGCAACAGGCAGTGGCGGCTGTCGCACAGGCCCAACAACACCAACCCTACGGGGCTCACCACAACGAGAGGGAAGATGAGAGATTCCCACAGCAGACCCAGGAATGTGGTGGGGTTGTCCCCACTCAACACGACGAGGAGCCTTCCCTAACTTTGGAGAGTTCCGCGTGGAGCATCGCTCCTGAAACTGTTAAACCACAGGCACAGTCGCAAGTTACTGAGCAGCCAAAAGTTTCAATCCCCAAGGCGGCGCCTTCGACAAAGACTTCCCCTCGTCCTATGCAAGCTCAAACTGCATCTAGCAACGAGTGGCAAAACTCCGAACCCGCTCCCCTTGTTCAACCTTTCCCCCCCCCGGTGGGTTCTCAATCTACTATCCTCAACGTTGGCTCTAGTTCTATGGCTTGTAGCCCTTCAAATGAGAATCCTCACACAAGCACTAGTGCTTCTGTCGCTCCTTGGGCGAACAAGGATAACGAACTGAAGCAGCCCTCTCTCACTCTCAAGGAGATCCAGGAAATCGAGGCAGAGCAACAACGCAACAAGGAGGCCCACGAGGCGGAACAGAGGCGTCAGCTCATGGCCCAACAAGTGGCTAATCAGCCTCCTCCCCCGGCTCCAGGCCTCCCATCGACAGCCACCTGGGCAACATCTCCATCCGCTACTCCGGCTACTGGATCTGCATCTGCTTGGGCTAAGCCATTGGTCAAGGCGAACTCCCTTCCGAGTGCAGGCGCTAAAAAGACGCTTTCACAGATTCAAAAAGAAGAAGAAGCCCGCAAAGCAAAGACTGCAGCACTCGCAGCGTCCACAGCCCAGGCGGCAGCGCAGATTCCTTCTGCTCCTCTTGCCAGCGGAAAGAGATACGCTGATCTCGCTAGTAAGACTTCCCAACCTATAGTTGGTGGAGCATGGACTACCGTCGGACCCGGAGGTAAATCTAAGTTGGGTGCCGGTGGTCCCACTGGTCCTCTTCCTTCTACACCAACCGCGCCGGCCCAACCATTAAGAACTGTGTCTAGCACCATTGGTATCCAAACTGCCAAAAAGGTAGTCCCGGCTGTTGCACCAGTCAAACCTGCCGCTACAAGCGCTGAGGGAGAATTCCACAAATGGGCAATGGCATCTCTTACCGGATTGAAAGAAGGGGTAAAAGGTATTTGATAATTCTGTGCTTGTGCTTTTGAGTAACTACGCTAACCTTTTCAGCCAATGAACTCCTTGCTGAGATGCTCAACTTCCCCTTGGATGCCAGCCTCATCGCTGACACCATCTATGACTGCTCCACAACCATGGACGGCCGTCGCTTCGCCGCAGAATTCATCCGGCGGAAGGAGGCTGCCAGAATCGGCATTGTCATTGAGGCGGGATCATCTAACGGCGGCGGAGCCAGTGGATGGAATGAGGTTGCGAAGGGAAAGGCTAATACTCAACAAACCGCCAGGGATGCTAGCCCTGAGACTAATACTGCTTTCAAGGTGGTTGCAGGGAAAAAGAAGGGGAGGAGATAGATTTATGGATATGTGTCGAGTTTTGAATCAATTAGCAAAGTCCATCGTCTGTAGCGTGGCTAGCAAGCTTGTGTACCGTAGCATAGTTAGGCAAATGGGAGTTTTCTGTTTAAAGGCAAAAGTTTGGCTTATGGCTTGAGTTTTGTGCACACAGTAGTGATGATATATTCATATGTGAACATACTGTACAAGTGAAAAACTGATATGATGCCACTTCATGCACGAGGACTGGAATTCAACAGTTGATATGGAACGTTCTGCAAAAACAAGGTCAAGTTTCATAGGATATCACTCACATATTTGATCAGCTCGTGTTGTTATTTGATACGTTGCCAACACAAATACACATTGTTCGTAACTAGCTACCAGAAATTTTACGAACGGCTCTTCTCTAAGGTGGTGATGGATGTGCCGTTTTACCCACAGTTGTAATAGGTATAAGATACCGTGGTGATGTCGCTGGATCGCTTCAATTATCTCCCATACTGCTTATGGGTTCTAGTGTTTTTTTTAAAAATATTTATTTATTTATGCATCCAGTCAAACAGCTACGGCACACCTTTGTATAATCCTTTTCAACACTAAACTATCTTTCTTTCATATTTCTTCTATTATTCATACAGTAACACTTTTGCTCACTATCCCTTAGCCTGCCCTACAGGCAATTTCCTGTGCTTATTCCAGCTTCACTGGACGTACTTAGACTTTTCCCCCATTAGAAAGTATATTGTATATTTTAGATTCTATATAATAATTATGATCAATGCTCATACACGTTAAGCAAATGCCGATTGACCACTTGAGCCCCTCCACTCCCTGCGCCCACAAAAATACAGTCTTACAATATGAATTTTATTACAGAACCGTATAATTTGGGCTTATCCGAAATGCCGCTAGAGCAGCCAAATAGAGCTTGGCCTAATTAGCGAGTGAGAGTAAACCTCTTCAGGAAACTCTTTCAAGCAAAAATGTAAAAACCTTGGTAAAAAAAAAAAAGCATGCTGTGGCAAATTATTGCCAGAATCTAACTCTCTGTGGGAACTTTCTTGCAAATCCTGTTCGCTTACTGAGCCACACCTTCATTTGACTACTCTAGCGGCATTTCGGATAAGCCCAAGTTATGCGGTACAATGCAGTCACTAAGATCCTAAGAATACTGGGTATACTCTTTGACCCCTTTCCCCAAATATAAAGCAGTAATGCTGAGGAACTTCAGATATATATATATATCATAGGAAATTCTCTCTCTTCTTTTCCTTTCATTTCCACAACCATTTCTTCTTTTCTTCTTTTCTTCTTTTCTTCGCATCTATCTTCACGGCTATTACATATAAGATATTATCCTACTAATCTCCTTTCCTTCTCTCTCCTACAACTTTTTTATTTTATTTTTTATTTTATTTTTTATTTTTATTTAGTATTTACTTCTACTTTTACTGTATATCATTTGTCTTTATTTTTCCAATCACAATTCCTACTATTAATGATAGCCTGATTACTGTTAGGGTAGTATATGATTTAAAGTTTAGTAGATGCTAATATAATAATATAAAGTTTGCTTTTAGGAAAAATTTACTATTAATATTGGTAAACTAGATATAGCCTTTAAGTATATTATTTATTAATAAGTCAAGTAAGTACAGGTAGAAATACTAATAGGAGTTTGGTTTACATATGAACTCCAACTACAAGTTTCTCTACTCTTCTTATATTATTATAATAATAATAATATTATTATATCTCATATCTCATATCTATCTCTTCATTTTTAAGATTTAACTGATATACTTGCAATTTTAATTTAAGAAATATTTAGATATGGCCAATATACTTGGCACTAGGTATTTAGAGAGGCAAAATACTATTCAGTACTAGTATTTACCTAGGTACAATCTACAGCACCTGTTTATACTTATATACTCTATTGAACAGAGTAGGATAATGGTACATGCTATTATGAAGTGAAGTTGAATATACTAGTATATATTAAATAACTGAAAAGATATTTGACTAACAGATATTGATAGTGTTATATTAGGAAAGCAGATAGCACTATAATATCAAGTATTAATAATTATACTTTGGACTCAAGACCCTTCTATTCATTTTATATAAATCAGAAAAATAACTAATATTTCTGGCTCTACCTCTAATGTTACGATCTGTAACTGGTATCAGTTCTTCAGCAACAGGTAGATGATACTTCTCTTCTCTTTCTCTCGTGACAATAATTCTTAGACCTATGTCTACAATAAGGTAGGAGAGGCCCTCGTGTCTCTAGTCCTTATTGCCTATCGTACTCTTCCTTTAACTCCACCCTTGTAGTAGAGTTCTCATCTTGTATAGGTAAATCGTAAAGAGTGTAAAGGTTTATATTCATAAAAGCATAAAGTAATAAGTAGGGAAATAACTTAGAACGAAGTGTAAAGGGCTCATCTCCTAGGTCCTAGCGATGCCTTATATAGTTGCTCTTCACACCTGTGTGACCCATTCCTGAGTCATGCATCTCATATAACTCACCAGTGTGAGTCATGTAAAATCCTTTCCCAATAAGTCATATGACCAAAGTGGTCACATGTGCAAAATATAACATAATATCATAATCCAGTCATATAACCAAAGTGGTCACATGCGCAAAACCCATGACCTCTAAATGAGGTTATGTGCGAAACATAATATAACATCATAAACAAGTCATATGACCAAAGTGGTCACATGCGCGAAACCCACAACCTCTTAAATGTGGTCATGTGCAAAACATAATATACCTATGACTCATAACTATAAGTCATGTGAAAATCCTTTCCTTGCCAAGCCATGTTCGTGACATGTGATGATATTTGGAACTCAGACTATGCAATTAAGAATGCCCGGTAGGTATGAGTAACTAGCAATGACTATAATAACAATCTGCTCTCTCTCTTTAAGAACTTATTATCTACTCTGTTTTGAATTTTAGCTCTTAACCTAAACATTCTCAATTGTCAATTGAAGAGTATAAAGACCACCTTATAAAGTTTATAAAAAAGTGGTTTGAGACTCAGAGAATGATATTCCATCATCTTTAATAGAAGGATAGCTTTTTACATATTAGTGATAGTACTATTTACCAAGCACTCTTGGATGATAGAATTTATACCTATTATGAGGAATTCAAAATCATTTTAATAGAAGAAAATAAACAAAAATAGTTGTAAGTTACAAAAAAAGTATTGGAATAGGACTTATACTAATTTCCTACTATAGAAGTATTGTATGAAAAGAGGACTTTGACTTCCAAGCAGCAAGTGGACAAATTATGTCTTTACTAATAAGATGTTAGTAGAACTTGAAGTTGATGTGGTTTTGGAACCAATTTGGTGTAGCAAGAGAAAGAAGAGAAGTATTATAAAAAGTGTGTAGGAATGAAGAAAAAACAAGACATGACAGTACTAGTAATATATTGATGAATAATTAGCTAGTAATAGAAAGGTCTATTTCATGTTTGGTCTATAGGGAGATAAGGAAGGAAGATAAGAACAAGAGCTTCCAGTAAGATTGCTATAAGAACAGAAGCTTCTTGTAAGAATGCTACAAGAACAAGAACTTTTAGTAAGAACACTGCTAAAACAGGAGCTTCCGGCAAAGAGTGCTACAAGATCATGAGCTTCCAGTAAGGATGCCGCTAGAACAGTAACTGTAGTAAAGTTACTACTAGAACAGCAACTATGGACAAGGGCTACTGTTGGAATTGGAACTACTAGAATGGCTACTGCTAAAACAATAACTTCTAACATGGTTACTACTAGAATTGCAATTGCTAGGACACTTACTATTGGGACAGTTCCTCCTAGACTAGCAAGGAGACAGTCTGTTCTTTATCTAATATGGCTGCAGAAATACTAGAGTAGATGAGTGGTATTTTTGTACAATATTAAGAGAAAAGCAATTTCGGTATTAAAATCATTTCCACACGATGGTTGGTAGGATAATGCCTTTAACAATCTCCTTACAAATAGTAGCTGTTCTCTTTTGGAAAATTTACGAAAAATTATCAATTGCAAGGAGGCATCAGTCATAGAGGAGACATCAGTCGTGGGTTCGGAATATTAATCACATTTTTTTTTTTTTGAACTCCTACGACCCCAACAAACCGCAAAACAACATTCACCAAATATCCGCAAGTGCCCAATTACCCTACCTAAATCTCTTCAAACCTAACCATAGTCTTACCTCTACCTCGTCAGTCATATCGATTAATAGATCCAGCTTATTCCGTCTTGTCATCAATTAACTCCCCGTCACACTGAACTCACAACTACCCCACTCTGCAGCCGCCCCGATCAGTGAAGCGAAAGACCCCAGGCAATCTGCATGGGATGATTGCTGAACCGATCCCCGCTAAGAGATAATGCTTCCAGTCCAGACCCAGCGCCTCGCCAACCGTGCTTCCAGACCCCCCCAAAAAAGCAATTAATAATAATCTGGGCACCATAGAAGGGTTATGGGATTCGCCGGGAGGTTGAAAATAACTAACCATGACCCCTAGCGCTTTTTTCCAAAATTCCGACCCTGGGCGATATTCCTTGTTGATAGGATTAGTTCTCCCGGGGAGCTGTCTACAGCCCCGTGGTTATCCGCCGGGCAGCGGGGGGGGGGCAGATTTGAGGGACTTTTGGTCAAAGACTCTGAACCGCTTGACGAGGTTCTGAATTTGTATATCCTAGATTGGTCTGTCTAGGCTTGTCGTCCTCCCTCTAATGACAGTGAACTCGTCGGATACGGGGACAGTTGTGACCCCGGGGATCGAGCCGGACCCACCATTGGATCAGGCTTGGAGAGCCCGTGGCTTTTGCGTGCGCACGTCGGTAGATTTGGAGTTGCCGTTCCTGCCGGTACATCCTGCCCATTGGGATATGGCACCTTGCTGAATGGTAATTCTCGGGTCGCCAAAGACTGGAAGACTGCAGCACCCGAGGCGAGCTCACCATTGTCAAGGATGATCTTGCCAGAAACTGTGCGGTGTTGGAGGCCTCCACCACCGAATCATCCGCACGACTAGGCTTCCCCTTAAGGCTTGGTTCGTGCTACAGCATCTCTGACGGGCCCAGCGGGGAAACCGCTGCGGTTAGAAACGTGTTCGAGGCGTGGCAAAGGGCACTTACACAAGCCATGGTCCAAAAACGGTACCCACAGGAGTTGTTACTAATATTGAAGGCTCTAGACGGGCGTTGGATGATTGGAGTGGATTGTGGAAGTTTCGGGAGTCTGACGGATAATTCAGGAGTATGGTAGATCATTATGGAGGTTCAGAAATTTACGGTGAAGATTCTCCTGACATGTGTTTCCTTTGTTACTATAGAAGTGTACGGAGGAATGGCGACATGCATGGAGGCCTAGAGATAGGTGTGGTGGTCTATGGAAGGATCGAGATGCGTTGGTTATGTTTATTTATACACCTGTCTTTACGGTTATTAGGGGAAAAGAAGAGATCATTGACAAAAGAAGAGAACAAAGTTGTTTACCATATCTCTCATTTTTTCATACTCAAGTTCCAAGTAAATCCTCTTATCCACCGTCTGCCGCTGTGCAATCGGTGTTCCACCTTTATCCACCATTAACAACCAAATTCCGCCTGAAAGTATGTTCCATGAAGCATATTAAGCATCACGGCATTGTTTTTGTGGCTCCCCCTACTCTATGAGTACTCGCTTCCCGCTTCAGTTGATCTCCATCATAATGGTCCTTCCCAGGAGCAATCAGCTAAGCTCCAAAACTCTCGTAGACGTTGTTGTCGCGTACAAACTACAATTCATACCTAGTGATATAGCTCCCGTCAGACCGCTATCACTTCTCTCTGGTGAACTTTTGCACCATGAAGAATAGCCCAGACCAAAAGGTAATGAATAGGTTGTCCCGGATACAGGTCCCCTGCTGGGAAATAGATCTGGTGCAAGTTGGTATAGTGTTTGGAATTGCATGCGGTCTATGTGTCTTATTGACGAAATAGGGGTAGAATCCGACCAGTCCAGTGAAAAGCACAAAATGGGCGCTTCCTTCTTTAATCCCAGATGCTGCATGGAGCGCCCCATCCATCTGCTTCGTGATTGCTGCCAAGAGGGGGTTTAGAACATAATAGCAACAGACTATCAACAGTTAAAACCCATTGAACACCACAATACCCATTCCAATGTGAATGAAAAATTACCAGAACCCGCATATGTGCCAGTAGCATTGCTAACCGGGTCCCCTCCCTGCAAAATCAATTTCATTCCTGGGCAAGTTAGCACTGACTAACACACGGATGAGAGGGCACACGGTAATAATGACCATATTGCTGCTTGACGTGTGTCGAAACCTTACCACTCAGAATAGTCGTCGAAAATGACCTCTCCTCCCACCATCATGTATATAAACAGCGAGAATAGCGTCCCAAACACGGGCGCTCCACAATCATAGCAAACCAGAAAAGGCTTCTCAAAAGCATCTTGATGGCCCACTTATACCCTCTCCCCCCTATCGCCTCTATCTCATCATTTTTTCCCTAGCAGTCAGTTGCACTCGCAAACTCCGGTTCCAGTTGACCATGAACTCGCTGTCCCCGCCGGCGAAATTTATTTCCGGATGACCAATCCCGGGATAACACCCGGCACGCTAATTTCCGCGGGAATTCGGACTCCAGGGGCAATGCTGCATATCATATAGTAAACCGTTGGTGAAGAGATCATAAGGTAATCGCAGGATTCGTGCATACGGCAAACTGGTATCCGAAGTTTTTCTTGTCTTTCAATTGCCTTGGCAGGAGCGAGGAGGAAGTAGGGAGATAATAGGAGGGAGGGATTGAAGTGAGAATGAGGTTGGCTGTCGGATTGTAACTCTCTGTTGCTAGCGTGGGAGCTCGGGAGGCGGCATTGGTGGAGGCTGGCGTCTCACCATAGACAACAAGCCAAAACGCAAGCCTAAAAGCTGCATGTGTAACACAGAATATAAGCTGCAAGTGGTCCCTTAACAACTATTCTTGATGCTGCTGCAAAGTGGAAAATATAACCCACCCCCGGCATACTAGCTCACACCAGCGAGATGGGGGGAGTTTTTTTTGGCCATCAAACTCCTCGAAAAACCGCTTTCGCTGTGCACCCTCAACAGGTGCGCAAAGCCTTGATAACTCATACAATCATAATCTGAAACGCAGAATGCAATCCGAATTTCCCGCTGCGATGTAGCAAACAAACTATCCATCGCAAAGCCCGGATACACCAGAAATATCAGGAGTGGGAATTCAAGTCCCAATCAGATGCCAAAAGTTTTATAACCACCCGCAACCAGTCTCACCGATGTACGACTCCAGCACCAAGGGAAGAGTTCCCGACGCATCTCACGTTGCGATACCTATGGTAAACGAAGTACCGTGGAGCCCTGCAGCATCCATTCGAGCACATCACAAGAGGGTAAAAAGCTGTGCAGTGCGGTGCAGTCCATCGAGAAAATATTGCACCCTCGAATTTGGGCCCTACGTGAACACTTGATGTCAGCAATTTTCCAATCAAGTACCTTTCCTGTAACTTACACCCATCCTGTACAATTTTTTTAGTCCTCACACAGAACTCTAGAGCTTCTCCGTGCCCAACCTACTATCATAGTCAATCCCATCTCGATCAACGAAATAACACCCAGTCTTCGAATACCCAACTCCTCACCCACCCCCAGACGTGCCTACACAGTACGGTAGTTCATTAGAAGATTAACATGTAGGGACCAAAAAAAAACAAAAACAAAAACAAAGAAATGTCATGGCCCCTCTTTCCCAGCACTTTAGCCTTGTCCTGCCGTACCGCTATTAGGTGCTGCTCAGCATGACACAGCGTAATGACCCACCGGCCACGAACTTTATCCAAGAGCCATATTCTGGAGCACGAAACCCCCTTCTCGAGCTATCGATCAAAGGACCTTTCCGCACAAGAGTTTGTACCGGCCTGTGAAGACTCCCGTGGTATGCTTTTCCCTCCCGTGCAATTAGGCCCTGCCCACAAAGTGAAACCGCCCCATTCCATTTATCCTCATAGTATTATATCCACTCTCACTTCATAGATGGACCTCCTCCTCCTTCTCTGGGTGGCATGCATGCAACGCAGGATACGTGTCTGTCTAAGTCAGGCTTTGGAAACCCCCCCCTCCCCCCAGCAATGGGCTTTGCCTACCCTATGCCAACCCGGGCGCTATGCTGTTTGACTTTGACTTTGAAAATGGTGGCTATGAAGAGGTGAGAGATTACCCCATCCATCCATCGCTCATTCACCCTTGGTGTGGGCACATTTACCCCTCCGCCTCGTTTCTATCGAATGCAGTCGATTTCCAGATTACACCGCCGGCACCGCTTTTTCCCATACGGTAAACTCTGAGGATTCTCGAGTACTCATGCGGTACCACTTACAGAACTCGTTGTCAGTGTCTTTCTGGTCAGGTCAGGTTTGGTTGCTGGAGACTAAAAAAAAAAAATGAGAGCACAGGAGGTTTGAATACACCATGAACAAGTATCATACTCTGATCATCACGGTGTCCAGACGTCGCACTAACCGCCTTGTGTGATACTTTCCGATCCATCACTGGACTAGTTGGTTGGGTGGGGGATAGTCCAAACCAGACTTGGACAAAGTCTGCCAAGGGCTGGCTTCGATACTAAAGTGCGTTCCCAATGTCGTCAGAATCTCAACTCTGCGTTATCGCTATCGATATGATAGTATGGTGGTCAGGCCATTGCTATAGTAACTCTTTCTCAGGTTCCACGCCCACGGGTATTTCCCCCACCCCCCCCCGTAGTTTTGATGCCCGCACCCGCAAACCAAACCCTCTTCACGCAGGCACCAGACAGTTATAGAATCGACCCCCCTCATCGGCCTCAAGAGAACCTCACACGAATCCAACTCTTCCAGCGCTACCCTCGTGGATACCGCACTGCGTTGTACAATGCCTCGAAACAGGACTCTCTACACGACCGACCAGCCTGTCATCATAATCATTCACGCCCATGCACAGACATTGAATCAAAACCCTCCTCATTCCCCATTCCATTCCATTCCAAACCAGGCCAACAAAGCCAACCATATACCGTAAAACCATCTCCACAATATATTTCGCGGGACACACAAAACTGTGAATCACGGTGGCTGACAACGAAAAGAAAGCTGGAGAAGAGAAGAAAAATTATACTTATACATTGATACCGATCTTGATCCTACCTAACCCCTAGCCGAGGACAAAAAGCAAAGCAAGAGCTATATATACTATACTGTACTGGCCATTTTCAAAAGTATCCGTACGCCTTGGCGCCAAGACAGGCGGCAGGAGCGCCAAGGTGTCTGGATACTTTTGAAAACGGCTAGTATACTACCGGGATGAAGCCGAAAAGAGGAAAAAAATCGAAAATCAAAACAAACCGAATACCCCTTCGAGGAAGACTGGAGAGAAAAAAAGCCACCCAGAAACGCCGCAGAAATAAGGGGGGGAAATATAAAGAGAGGGAGAAGGAAAAAGACCGATGAATGAGAGGGGGAAAAGGAAGGAAACTGCAGAGGTTAAGGAATCCTCTGCTGCTCGTAAACAAAGGGAAACAAACCAGACTCACACCCGCGCCGTAAGCTATGCCAGTATTGGCACTTCCCAAGATATAAACAAAACCCAAGAATGAACCAGAAACAGAAACATCACACCCAAAACACCTTAATAATAAATTATTTTTTTGCCCCTTTCTTTTGTTTTTTTACTTCAAATGATAAAAAGCTAAATCCCCTTCGCCTTCCTCTCGCACACAGCAGCGGGAAACTTCCGCCCATCAGGGCCTCCCAATTCTGCCATCTTCGCACTCACGAGTTCCCACTTCCTCCTGTCAACATCTTCGATCGCAGCTTTCAACCTCTCAATCTATATACGCCATATTAGCGCACGCCCCGCCCGGTTCCTCTATCCTGCAGGAGGATGGTGATGACGATGGTGATGATGCAAGTACTAACCTCGTCATCTCCCCAAACAACAGCTTTATCCTTCAGCCGGTAGAATCTCACGCGAATGACGTTCGTCGTGAGATTTCCCCTCCCCTCTTTCTTGAAGACCTCTGATATCTCCTGCCAAGTCTTGCCCTGCTCCTCCCTGAGCTTGTAGAGGCGGTCGTTGTCCTGACTTATCGAATATCGGCTCGTGGTGTCGGAATGCTTCGTCGGGGGCCCACGCTGGCGGGAACGTTTCAATACGGGGACGGTGGTGGTGGTGACGGCAGTTGTAGCGGAGATGGGTTCCGGGGATGGTTCGGGGACCGGTTCCTGCTTGGTCGCGGGGAGTGGCGGGGACATGGGTTCCTGGAGTGGAGGAGGTGGAGGAGGAGAGGCGAGGAATGGGTCCAGTGGGAAGGTGGCTGGGTGGTGGTGGTGGAAGTATTTTTGCTCCATCTGTGGTGAGAGTGGTGAGTGCTGAGGTGATGGGTATGGTTGGCAAGAGAGTTGTGTCGTGGTTGGGAAGAAGGGCTGAGTCAGGTAGGAGTAGCTCTGAAAGGGGTATTCTGGAGGACAATTCATTGTGTTTGTATGTGTGTGGTGTGTGTGTAGCAACGTGGTGGTGGTGGAGAGAGGGTGAGAGAGTGTGGAGCAAGGTACCATATAACAGTAGCAAGCAGTGAGTGGCAGGTTAATAATTATTGGTAGGCAATATTGCGGTGAGATTGTACGGGAAAGGCCCGGAAACTTTGGCCTTTTTATACAAGCAATTCGAAGCCGGAATGCAGTCCTTAATTTTCCAGAAATACATCATGCACTTTCGTGCCACCGCCATCTTCGTTGAGAATATCACTCCCGCACAGACCATGTTTACCTGAGACATAGAGTAGATCTCTATTCTTTCAAAACACCTGACCGCGTCGTGAATTGGTATGTATCCACCATCATCATCACCATCATCATCATCATCATCATCATTAATAACGCCCGAACCCACGGTCCTGGAAGTATCTAAAGAAGTCCGGTCCGTGCATAACAACATCCGTGAAGTTACCTCGTTTAGTCCGTCCACCTCCCATCGCGTACCCTCGAGCGCGGTGTGTCCATGATAACAGTACCGAGTACAGTACCGTACAGTCACTCGTTTGTCACGGTTGGATGGATGGATTCCCGGAGCGAGAAATCCTCCCCTCCATCCCCCCTTGCGTACCTGCATTATGTATGATATGCCAGCCAGTACCTGTCCGTCCGCCATATCCCTTCATACAAACACCGTAGACAGAAGACCGGGAGAGTAGGGGGGGGGTGGGGAGAAAAGAAACGGGAAAAAAAATAGCCAACCGGACAGAATTACCGAGTCACAGTACACCCTCCCTGATCGCACAACTCCCCCACCGCCTTCCCTCCCAACCTCCCACTCCTGCCATTACACCGGGTACTTGAGTAAGCATGGTCCAGGAGCTCCCCTTTTTAGGGGGAAATCGTACATGCCATCGCCTAATACAGGCACTTTTTCACCCCTGTGCTCAAACCACAAATCTCCCAAGCAAACAATCTAAAACACCCTACAGTGTACCACCACCGCCTCCTCTCTCTTGCCTGATGCCAAGCCAATCACCTGAGTTCCTATCCACCATCACACTTCCTTGAGTCCGCCTTTTCCGCTAATACCGCTCTCAAGTGAACACCTGGGAATGCAGTGAACAAGAATTGCCATCTGTGGGTCATAGGTTAGGCGATAACCGGCTGTGATGTCATGTCCAATTAATGAGTGGTTATTCGGAGTGCGAGCAAAGGGGTATAGTTGCCATGCTCACCGGCAATGATTGTTTTGGGGGAATTTTTTCCTTTCTTTTTTCTTTTTGTTTGGTTAGGGTCTGTGCGAGGGGATAAGCGGATGCAGGAACGGGCCTGTTTTGATTTTGGGAGGGGGGGAATTCAGGTTTTTATTTTTTGCTTTTGGCATTTTTTTTTTTTTCGTTCTAGAATGCGGTTGGTATCATAATTAATACCATAACCGTGAAGTACCGTAGTGCACCGGTACCCACCCTACGGCGCAGGAGGTGTGAGAGGGAGAGAGAGGTTGGACCTGGATGTCTCCATCCGGGGAATATACAGGGGAGATGGAGGCGTGAGGAACGGTACCAGTATTGGGTTTGTGGAATAGACACGCGAGGAGGCGTCGTGGGCTGTCCTGCCGAAGCGATTTGGGTCTGGTTCGGTGGCCGAGAATAGCTACAAAACACGGCAACGGTGCATTAGGGAGTACCAAGGCGTTTACACTGGAAGGTAATTGGAGGGAAGATAGGATCTTGCTAATTTTTCTGCCTTTCAATCGATCTTTGAAGAGGTCTGGCTGGCTACTCGGGATTGTGGAAACAGTCGTTTCCCTTGTGGTACCGGTATCATACTTGCAACTGTTGTGGGGGAGGTTGCCGAGCTAATGTCGCCCAGTATCATATCTCTAACCGTCCTGATGGAAATATCACTGGAAAGCATTAAATCTGTCACCCCCCATCACTCTACACACGGAATATATATCCGCTTTTGTGGAAATATCCTTGAGCTCGTTTCCTTCGTACCCGCACAAATCTCTTGGATCCCTTGCCATAATCAGTAGTAGTAATACATATAATAATAATACAGTAGTAGATAAGAACTGCTTTCACTTCCCCCGTTAAATGTGTTAAAAAAACCGCACAGGTAAACGGAAAAGAGAGAGGAAAAAAATAAGACTAAGCAGTACAATGACAAACCCCCCCCCCCCGCCTACCCCAGCAAACTCCCAACCTTCATCACATCCTCCCTCCCCTTCCCCTGCCCCTCCTCCACATTCCCCCCCTCCCCCTCCTTCTCCATCCTCCCCCCCTTCTTCCACCTCCTCTCACACTCCCCGCTTCCAACCCTGCCTCCGCATCCTCCCCAACTCCTCACCCTCTCGGCAACCGCCTCCCACCGCCCCCTCTCAAACTCCCTCTCGACCTCCCACACAGCACGGAAGAGTAGGTCCACATCCTCCTCCTCCCAGTACACGCCCCCCTCTTTTATAGCCTTGTAGCGGCCCTTGAGCACTGCAAGCTTGCGCTCCCAGCCATGGGCCGCGAAGGCGGCGTGCACACGGGGCCACGGCAGGTTCTGCGTGTCCTTCAGCGTGAGGAGGAGGGCCGTTTCGTCCGGCAGGGAGGGGAGGAGGACGCGGCGTTTTGGCAGCGGCGGTGGTGACGAGGAGGGGGAGGAGGTGAGGGACGGGGATTGGGCGCGCTTTTTGGATAGGCTGGTGGTGGTTGTAGGTGAGGTTGGTGGGGTCGGGTTTGCTTGGCGGTGGTGGTGGTGCTGTGGATGGGGGTGGATAAGCATCATTGTCAAAAACGTGACAATACCAATACCGTATATCATAGTAGACACACATACCTCCCCCGGTCCTCCTCCACTATCATGACGACCCGAGTGACCTTCCATGAAACACTCCTTTTCCATTTCAATTCCCTTCGAAAATCCACCACGGCCGCTGCCACACTCCATATAAAAACCGTACCGTACTTTTTCCCTAACGAGAAGGAATATCAAGGAAATAAAACAAAATCCAATTCAATTAACTAAAAACCTCTTCCTTCCTTCCTTTTCCTTTTCCTTTCCTCCCTTAACGAACCCCTCCCCCCTCCTCCCCCCCCCTCTATATACCCCCCTTCTTCCTTCCTTCCTTCCTTCAATCAATCAATCAATCAATTCACCACAATCACCCCCCCCCCCTACCTATCGTATCATATACGCATACATACAAACAACAAAGCCAACAAGCTCATCCATCCATTCCCGTTAAACCCGTAGCCAGCGCAAAGCAACATTCCCGTCAACGCTAAAGAAAAAAAAAAAAAAAAAGGCGGGCGTACGTACACACACGGTACACGGTACACACACACGGTACAAGCGTGGTGTTGTATGGGGAACGGACGGTACAAATGTACTTTCGAGTATGATAAGTAACAAACGGACGGGAGAGGGGGGGGGGAGTGAAGTGCACGGACTGGGAGGAGGGGTTTACGTCATTGGTGAAAGGGGAGGGGGGGAGAGGAGGTATTCCAGCATGGGTTAGGGGGGGAGGGAGTGGAGTAATTTCTGTTTTATCATTATCATACTGAATTATCGCAGCATGATAGATAGATAGATGGGCATCATATCGTACTCTTGAATACTACGCTCTTCCTCACTTCCCCCCCCCCCCCCCCCCCCCCTCTCACTTCTTACAAACAGTTCTCTCTACTCTCTACTCTAGCGTAATATCATACTGCCATACCATACCATGATCACCTCAGCCCGACCCAATTCCGAGTCTAACTAACTAACTCCAAGTATCATACCATACTCGCTCCTTCCCTCTCTCACTCTCGAGGGGAATGGGGGGGAAAAAAAACCCTCACCAAAACCAACTCGAACCTCGAACCCACCACCTCACTTCACCTCACCTCATCCACTCACTCACTCACCCTAACAGCAAGAGTACGAACCTACACTCCCAAAAGCCTCCGATCAATTACTCTCTCCCTCTCACAACACCCTCCCCCCCCCGCGCCCCCCCGCCCCTTCCCATCCCAACCCGCAAGCATCAGTTCATTTTTACTCTCTCCGGTCACATACCTTCACAGCCCATCACCCGGCCCTCTACCCACCGTATTCCAGGAGATAATAACCAGCCGGTGCCGGACGTGCTGTACTAGTAACAGTACTGTGCTTTTCCGCCCCGTGGTGTACGACTCACTCCAAGCTGAGAGCGAGGCTGGTCTGTCTTTCTGTCTGGCTGGCTGGCTGGCGGACAGGGCAGGCAATCCACACACTCTCTCTGATTGACTGAATTGATTGTTGGCGATGATGATGGTGGAAAACGGAATGATATCATAGGAAAGAAAAAAAAACTGCGCCCTGAAAATTACTCGGTGTCAGGAGGTGAGGTGAATATTGGGGTTGGTTGGTGGAGATTTACTTTTGCTTTCTCGTTCTCTCGTCTACCCTCAGCATCCGCTTTCGGTAAAAGTTGTAGGAGTTCACTTTGGAATATTTTCCCCTTCGCCTTGGCCATGCTACCCACCCTACCCACTCATACTGGCATAATCTCCAACTTCCACTTCCATTGCCCTCATCATTGATAGCTGGTAAAGTGTAGATTACACATAGTGAATGAGTTGGCCTAGCTTGTGCATATATATTGACTCTTTTTTCTTGGGGGGGGGGGAGGAATTGTTCGAGGGGAAAAAGAAAGGAGATCGTGGACACATCACTTCAATGAAAGTTGGAAACGGAAATAAAATACCCCGATTGTAAAAGAATAAAATAGAGTAATAGTAATAACCGAATTGGAGGAGGAGAATAGAATAGAATAATAAACATGAAGAGGAAGAATGGAAAAGCCGGAACCCACCGATTTAAGCAAATGAAATGAGGATAGCTACACCCAGGTAAAGGAAGGAAGGAAGGAAGGATGACAATAAGCAGGACTAATGACAACCACAAGCAAGAATGCCAAAAAGAGCACGACGAAGCCGGAAAACAGGTAAATGAAGCTTTTTCCAATCCGTCCGCCGCCTACTAACAAACCACCAAAGCTAAGCTACGCCTTAAGCAGGAGAAGAGAGGGGGAAAAAAAGTAAGGAAAATAAACAGGTTGTAAATAAAAAACGCAAAAAGCCCATTTTATAACGCAAGTAGGAAAAAAGAGATGTCTAGAAACGAATGATTGTCATTGAAATTGAACATTCAACAAGTTCTGCCAAAACCCGTCTCCCTGAATCCCCCCTGCTGGACCACCCATGATCTGCTGTTCCTCCACGGCACAGCCTCCGCCATAGTACATATCTTGCTGCTGATTGTGGTGCACCTGCTGCTGGGCCTGGTGAGCCTGCACATGGGCATGGGCGTGCCCTACCTCGTCCATATTCCCTGCGACCATTTCCGGCATGGCGAAGAACTCCTCAAGGTCCATCGACATGAGATCCCTGTGGGGCACTACTGCGTTTGTGTATGTGGCCCAATCAAAGTCGCTCATGAGCTCCGGCTTGCACATTGTGTTGTCCCCCGGATGGAGCCTAATCTGACTGGGTATCATTGCAGGAGAGTGTGACAAGGATCCGGGGAACGATACAGACGAAGCGGGTGACGAGTGTGACTGTGCACAGGCCGTTGAGAATGGGGAATTCGAGGATGTGTCGGTGTCAGATTGAGTCGTTGATGACTGGGACGAGATTCTCGTTCGGTTCATCATGCCGTCGATTCGCTGCACACTGGTGATTGCCGACTCGGCCTTGGATATCAAAACCCTGAGCACTGCGGCTCCCTTCTCGGCAAGTTTGATGCGTTGGCCAAGGATTTCCAGGCGTTTTTGGCCCTCGCGCAGGGCCTCCATGCATGCGTCGAGGACCTCAGGATCGAGTGACGCTGGTGAAGTGATTATCACCGCAGCAACTAAAACTGCCGGGTCAAATGTAAAAAAGCACAGAGTATAGATGGTGTGGTGGTGCTCCTTCGTCATTTGGAAGACACGAGTCTGCGAATCTAGTATCACGAGTGACGCCTTCACAAGCTCCTGCTTGGATCGATCCCGGGTAAACACGAACGGTCTGTGAAGCCCAACAATAAGACAGAAAGCTGAGGCCTTGAGGAGCTCGGTTTGAGCCGCGAGAAATGGGTGGTGATTGTCGTAGGATGTGTCTCGATTCTGGATCGCAAGCGCTGGGGGGAAGAACTCCGTGAAAGATAGGATCTTCGAGTGCATCAAATCGATCGACGAGAAATCGAGGTTAAGAGGTTTGTCCACCTTAACCTCCATTTCGTCAATCTCATTGACGATATTGGCAAGCTGATAATCAAGGAGTCTCTCCGTGAACGGAGTAGGTGGATCAAGTGGACCCCTTGGGACCGGGGGTTTAGTCAGGTCTGAAGGTATCTCACAGTCTAGGGGTGGTGTGACGTTGCAATGGCGGTCGTTGATCATTGTTGGTCGACCAAGAATCATTGCCATAAATCTGCAAAGTCACCATATCAGAAAAGCTGAATAAAAAAATTGCACAATATGAAACGGAAAAAAAAATCATACCGATCCCATACGTAAAGATTAATCCAAACCCTTTTTTCCATCTCTCTGTTCCAAATGCACGCAATATTTTCTTGGCTGTTTGGTGATTTTCGTGGCTGCTCCCTGTGCAATCCCATTTCCTGCGCCTCCCTGATTGCCTGTCCGAGCGCATGCCACGCCTCAACCGCCCTCCCCTCACTCTTGAGCCACGAGCTCCTCAGAAACCACTGCTGGACCCTGGGAAGCGTGGGACTGCTCGCCGAAATCAAGCCAGCAAGCTCGCAGGCGGTACTGCTGTAGGTAGCACTGAGCGTGTAAAAATTTTCTTTTCCCAAATTCAGCTGCCCCATAAATTTGTAGTGTTCCTTCGGGAGCATTTGCAGGGCAATAGCGAGCACCTGCAACAACAAGGCTGGGAACTGCGACAAAATCTTCTTTTTGACAGGCGAGTGCGGGGAATCCTTTGCAGCACAAATCTCAAACCACTCATCCAGATGCGCCATAAACGTCGCCTCATGAAGTGTCCCGTAAATCCAATTACACTCGGAAAAAAAAACTTTCACAAGTAGCTGGGTATATGGTCGAGGAGGGATCTGGCGAATGTGTTTTGTGTATGCGTGGAGCTCGACACATTCCGAGATCTCAACAAGTTCCATGTTCTGCTTTGCCCAGTTGCCACCTTCGAGATCAAGCTGGATCCGATCTGTCAATACTTGCGTAGACTCGATTTCTTGGGCTCGTAGTTGCCATACCTTCTCGAGGACGTTCAGCGCAGTGTGTCCGCTCCCCCTAATGTAGCCGAATCTACCCGTGCTGTCCTTCACCTGGGCCAGCGATAACTCTCCGGTGGAATCGGGAGACTCGCCCTTCAAACTTCTATTCGAGTCATTATGACTGATCGGTGAATTGTTCGAATTGATGTTATTGGCGTTGTTGTTCGCAGCATTCGGTTTACTCTCGTAATGGCACAAGTGTGAAGCCGACCTAAGGGTACAATTTCCACACGGCTGTTGTCTATCACACTATAGTCAAGAGGAAGCAAGTGTTAGCACTCATGGAGTTAAAATTTAGACAAATTTCTCTTGCGTTATAGAACCGACCTTTTGCTTTCTTCGATGGCATTCGGTGCAAGAAATAACGGTCCTAGCTCTCTTGCGCTTTCGCTGTGGTGCTTGAGAGTCCGTAGTAGCCATTGCTAATAATAGTGTGGGGTGGAAAGGTTGAAGTGAGCGAAGGGGGTTTTTTTTTTCGTATCAGTCGTGTACCTTGAGGCCTATATCAAGGCCGGAAGAACAAGGCAGCAGCAACAATAGTGTGAGTAAGAGAATATCGCAGAGCTCGGTGACTGATTATCTGACGGGGGTGAATCTGACGGGGGTGAGCAGAGGATCGGTGGTTACTCGGATCGGTACCGGAAAAAGACCAATAGGCAGGTTAGCGGAGGCAGGCAAGGGCGGGGGGGTGTCAGGGTCCAAGTGCTAGTCCAAACTAGCTGGGAGATTTTGTCGAGCGCGAGAAAAGACTGGACACAAGTGACGTCCCTGAAGAAGCGGAAGATTCAATGGTTAATAAGTGAGAAGAGGGTAGCTTGGCGGCTGAGTGTGTGGAGCAGGAAGGAGCAAGAAGGATAAGCAAGGAAAAAAGAATGCAGCCCCGGGCAAGAAGAGCTCCAGGGGGGGGGTGAATATTGGGAATATGGTTGAATTGTGATGGGTGTGTGGTGGGGGAGGTGGGGGGGGGGGGGGGGGAGGACTCGTTTCCTACTCCCAAAGGAAGGAGTGAGAATTGAAACAAGGAAAGGGAGAGAAGATGGACTGACTGTTAATCCCCCGTTAGAAAGCGGGAGGTTACGAATTCGATCTCGGTGTTAAGCCGGAGAACCCTGAAGACCCTTGGGACAGGAGGGGACCTGCGCCAGTATATAGTGATGGGTATGGTATGGACGAATGGGTAAGGCATAGCGGTCTCTGTCCCTACAGAAACTTGATGTTGGAGGTTATGTATGAATGCGAGGAGAGGGCACAATGGTAGGAATAAGGGCAAGGAAGGGGAGGGGAGGGAGGGGAGGGAGTAGATTGGGTGACATTTTGTGAAACGAGTAAGGGGGGGGGAAGTGGGAGGGATGCCGGCCCTAGTGATGGGCGATCCTGGGACGTAAGTGTACGAGTACTGCACTCGAGTATAGTTCTGTGTCTGGTACGGGTTATACACTGGGCTCAGTAATGATTATTGGAGGGAAAGCGAAGATGATAACATTGATGATGGCAGGTCGAACGGAACGGAACCACCCATCCCGTGCTCCGATCACGGTTCCAGCCTTGGCTGGATTTGATATCTACCCGTAGTTTGACTGGATGCATTAGAAGTATAATGACATTGTGATCTGGGTGGTCTCTTGACAATGTTGCACCCTCTCGGCTTTATCCGCTCCAGGTATTTGTATGTCTTCATGTAACCAATTCAATCCCTCAACCTTGCTTCAATACTGTACTCATGAGAACAAAACTTTTGAAGAGTATGGTCTGCGGTGGGGCATATCATCATATCATGTCATACAGTGATCTGGCATATGGCGCAGCCTGGTCTTTCTCCCTTCCAGACAAGCGACACTCAACTTCCCATCTTCTCCATGTGGGACGCCCAGCGAAAACATCCGCTCTGGCGTTGCACCACTTACTGGATTCCATCTGCTCGAGTAGTGAGAAAGCACAGTAGAGAGTACGGTAGGGTAGGGTAAAAAAGCAAGTTGGAAGAGAATAGAAAAGCCATCCGCCCACGATCTGTCACCTGGAAGGTGGGGTGGGATAGCGACTTGGACTGTATAAATTTAAACCGCGGTATTATCCAAGTATCCGGACCCATTCTGCCCTCCTTAGTCTAATGCTCCCAAGCGGCACAACAAAGCCTCTACCTCGAAACAGGAACATCTCCTGCACAGTCTGTAAAACTCTGGTCTGGTTGGTCGATTTCGCCTTACGCGTGTGTAACGATAATAATGCAACTGGAGGGGCCAGATGCGCTGATTTTTGGTGAAGGAAAAATGTTAGTATCATAGAACCCTTGGCCCAGTGGCTGGAGCAAACACTATTCTCTGAGTGGTTAGGAAGACTATGGAGCCAACCATGAAAAGTCCGACAGATTTACAGCACCCTTCATACCTGGTACTGTGCTGCACTATTATAATATCCGCAGGTTGGTTACATTATAACACAGATGGACCCCCTCCAGGTCAATCTGCATTCAATCTGCATCCAATAATCTCCAACCCAATCTGCAGCCATCCAAAACAGTTTCTCCTCCCGAGTAAAATAAAATAATATATCGAGGCAGAGGGCTCAGTTTAGGAGTTTGATAACCTCGTCCCTGATAAACCGGAGAGGGAGAGAAGAAGAAGAAGAAAAAAATCCCTGGGGAAAAAGTGCGGGAGCGAGAGCCGTCTTTCGCATTCTCATGGTTTTGCCGTCGTTGTCGAAGGTGGTATCAAAGCCCTCCTACTCGGCAATTCTCCTTCTATCAACCCTCTTTCGTACTTGAGCGCATTATCGACTCTTCATTCGATGTGCTCACAAGCCTTTGAATCCCGTTCCCTTATGAAGTGAGTTAGCGCGCAGGCCAACAGATTATATCCTCGTCTTTATTCTCAAAAGGCTCCCGGGGGGGGTTTTCTTTTCGTCTACTATGCCCCCCACATCTATCCACCAACTTGTATTTACCCATGATACCCACGTATGATACCTGCCTACCGGTACCACAACACACCCCAGCACAGCAGCACCGACAATACGACACCACACCACAGCACAGCAGGTATGCATTGTAAACGCAAACAACTACTCGAGTATATGAAATATGCACTCTACAAGCGCAGCAACCCCGCCTAATCAAACAGAAGTGTGCTCGTATGGTGTAGCACCGCATCCGTGGCAATTACCTTATTTCCACATCCCGCTCACCTTCCCACCTTCCCTCTCGTACCCCCTCCTCACTCATCCACTCACTCACCCAACCTGTCCCGACTACCGCCCCTATGAACGTTTCTGTGGCCAATAAATCGGATGGAAGAAATATGCTATGGTCGTTATATAATATAAGTCATCCATTCTAACCCACTCCTTGCTTCCTACATCAAGCAATCCACGGGCCGAATATTCTCTCCCTTGAAGCGCTTTTCCAAGTCGATCCTGCCTTAGAAATTCTCCCTCTCCCTCCTCCTCCATGGGCTGTATTTAGTGAAATTTGGCATGGCTGTGTAGTACCAGTACTGTAGTGCGCTGAAGGTCCCGACATTTTTTCCGATCGGACTGAGGGCTTCATAGGTTGGCTGATCGATTGATCAGGCTCATGAAAGCAAGCACGAAAGAAGTGCAAATGCAAACATCCCTCAAACCTGATACTAGTACGAAGGGTTCGCCTTAACCACTATCACCACCACTGTCCCTGTTGAACGTGGTGGTGCGGTACTTGTAAAAGTCCAGAAGGTAAAAATTACTGCCGGTACTATCCCCCCCCCACCAGGTATAGTATGCCCCCCACCACCCGAGGTACGATAGTGCGAAACGGCGAGTACCGGCTGACACGGAGGTCCCGACGGACTGCGGGACCGACAATAGCGGCGGGACCGAGTCCTTGGTACATACTATCTATGGGTTCACCACGGTCTTTCTGCGTACGTGCGGTATTATACAATAGAAGGCCACCGAAAACGTGGTGTATGAGATTCTGAAGAATGTATAATGTCCTGGATTGGTAAGTCAGGTTGGTTTCGGGGCTGGCGAGGGGCATTTTCTCATGATTTGCTCAATTCTTGCACTAGGACGGTGAAGAATATTTCTAGCCTTGACGAGGCCAGGAATGAGAAGACATGGGAAAGGTGGAAAGGAAGGGCGCAAATGTCTCTATGAGTGGTGATGGTAGCTGGCAGAGCAGGCTGGCGTGTCCAACGACGAAGGTTTGGAAGCAAGCAACCTAGCACGGGACAGCATTGTGCTCGAGCGGGTAGGGAGGACAAGCAAGGTGACACCAATGGCGAAACACTCCATCTCCACACTCTTGTATGGGTATGATACTCCCCCCCTCTACCAGCAACTCCGGTGCGGGCTGGTACCGTAGTGTGGATATCCTGCCGTACCTCTTGCAGCACAATGGATGACAAACCTTTTTACTCTACTCTGCTCTACTCTACCGGCACTCTACTCCAGTACTCTCACCTTTATCCCGGGCCCCGTGACCGTATCTCCATACATGCAGATCACTTACTACGAAAACAAGAGTTTAGGATAATAATATTGATATAAATCGTCTGTGAGTAGAGAAACTATTACCTACCCTTTGCTGAGCGAATGAGTGAATGGATGAATGAGAGGGAATGGGGAAGAGAGAGAGGCTCGGCCACCCCAGAATCAAAACCGATCCAAACAACCCGAACCAACTTGGGTCCCTGCTGCACCCCCCGGTGCAGCAGGGCACTCGTCCCAATCCGCCGTCCCCTTGGACTGAGCGAGTGGAAAATGTTATGTAGCGTCACTGTGAGACATAGATCAACAAGCAACGTTTAGTGATTGCTGGTACTACAAATTCGCTGCTGCGCAAACTCCAGACCATTGCTGATAATATTATCAACTACATGACCCTACCTACCCCCATCATCACTGAAGAATACTGGGGGAGCGCGTTAGTCATCCCCGCCTGAGACAGTCATAAGGGGTGCACAGCATTTTCCAAGATAATGCGGTTGCATCCACTCGTTCTGACAGGACAAGACGGGCAAGGAGGCAAGCAATCAAATAACTTTATCATTCCTCTCGAAAAAGCAACCCCCCCGCTCCCACACTTTTGGGCTCCACCCTGCATCCGCGTTTAAACAGTGCTGTACTGGTGCATACGAGCACACGAGTACTAGTACATTGCAATTACTCTGGTCCCGGAACGCGTTACCCACATTTTCCGGTGCTGCCAGTGCTGTTCGTCCGTAGATGGACTTCACTGATTGCAGGACGAAAGTCACGTCATGTTAGTTATGCAAGTGTGTGTGCTCGCACAGTACTGGAATACCGGTAGTGAAGCGGGGGAGAGGCATCCCGAGAAAGGATTCCAGTGCAAAGTGCTCAAGCACGGTAACTTAAGGGGGCGAGCATCATTGGGCTTCTCGGTGGGATAAAATTGCCTGGTGGCGCACGAAAGCGGATGAATTGTCCCCCGCATTGGATGATATAAGCGACCTGCTGGCTGTGGATGGGTGGAGCAATCGATCGGCGTGCGACAAGACGAGACGAACCGAGAAGGGAGAGAGGAACACAAAGGAAAAAGGGAAGAGAATAGTAATAGGAAATGTCGGAAGCAAATACTGCTGAGATCAAAGAGGTCGCCTTTTTTGGCCCAACAGGTGGATGCGCGCTTGCAGCGCTGAAGCTAGCGCTTGAGAGCGGGTGTCGGTGTTCTGCCTGTCAGTCTCCCCGCATCCTGCCGTGCGGTACCGGTATCATACATCCCTGCCTGGCGGATTAGCTGACCTAGCCTTTCCAACTACTCGAGTAGTGACCCGTCGCTCCTCCCACCTCCTCACCCAACTCTCAACCCTACCGCAGGGGACCCTGCAAAACCTAACTATAACAGAAGGCACCGTCCAAACCCCCGCCGCCGTTCTCGAAACCCTCCGCTCACAAACGAACCCCTCCCTTCCCCGGAAATACATAATCTCGGGAATCGGCGGGGCGCCAAAGTTCGGTTTGAACCCATTCCGCCCGACACTGGATAATCCGCACATATGCCAGGAAGCCGCCGAGGCCATATTATCCGGGCTTCGCGAACTCAAGGGTGGAGTAGCGGAGGGGCAATGGCAGCAGCCCTTACTGGCAGTCATCAGTACTACAGGATTGGTTCCCGGGGAATTGCCATTTGTGATGAAGCCTTTGTACAGGATGCTCAAGATCCCGCATGAGGACAAGGTCAAGATGGAGGGTGTTGTGACTGGCGCGGAGGAAGGTTTGCTAAAGTGGGTTGTTGCCAGGGCCGGGCTGTTGACTGATGGGCCGGCCGGGGGTGCGGTGCGCGCGGGGTACGTGGGGAGGGTTAGGAATGGGAGTGGTAAGTGGGGGGATGTAGAGGGCGTTGCTGTCGGGTATAGGATTTCTAGGGGGGATGTGGGGAGATGGTTGTTCGAGGAAGTTATCGGGCAGGATGGTGGGGAGTGGGCTGGGAAGAAGGTTTGCCTTGTTTACTGAGGGAGGAATTGGGGAGGTTTTGTGCCTTTTATTTCTGTTGCACTGGATGATGATGGGTGGACGGATGCTGGCCCACCGGGGGGGAGAGGGAAAGAAAGGGAGAGAGCTGGGAAACGGGGTTAAGTCTAGTTCACGCCCATGAAATGGTTAATTTGCCTTCACCGACTGAAAAACATACTTACAGTAAATTCACTCAGCGGTGTAGATGTGAATATCTTGTCCAGCACTGTGGTGACATTCTTCACCGCAGAGTCTTATCGTAATTCCGCCTGCGTTATTACCTATACACCTACAATCAATCAATCTCGACCGAATGGTTAATTTACGCACACCACTGTACCTTCCCTTGTCCGTGCTTGATGTAGTCAGCCACTCACCTTGGGCTAGATCTGCCTTTCCCTTACATATGATACTTACCTACCCCACCATTCCATACAGCACATACTATAGTCGAGCATTGGTACTCTACCCTACCACGTGAGCACAGTACAGTACTCGGGAGCACCTGCACAAACGAGGATGAAGCACAAAGACAAGCACATAGCACAATAGCAAACCTAGCCCTTCCCTCGCTCCCTCCCTTCCGTTCTTTCAAATGCAATGCACCGTGACATGATTAGTCCCCATTCGTATCCCCATTTCGTCCGGTCTCTATCCCTTCCAACGCTTCCATACAACACCGCTCCATAGCACAACGACCAAAGCAGGGAATACCTTCCCGGGAATGATTGATACCCACCATGACAAATCCACAATGCGTGTACGGCTCCGGCGCCACTTGATATGATCAAACACGACACAAACGCACTTCTGTGCTTCTAGACATACGAGTGCGATAGCTGCTCGATAAGCCCAATACTGATATAATACCCCGGGGAAACCTGCGACAAACCCGGTTCTGAATAGTGTCTAGAAAGGGATGGAGAGTATCGGGGGGCGAAAGCAATAGCAAAAGCAAAAACAATCCCTCCCCCCTCCGCCCCCCTTCTAGAAGAGGTGGGAGAAGGGAAAGGGGTGAATGAGTGAATGAATAAATGAATGAATAAATGAGTAATATCTGCAGATATCGAGTGAGCCTCAATGCCCAGGCTGCCGGTAGCAACTTCGTTAGCTCCATCGGGCGTCCATCTTAACTCCGAAACTGGCTTACACGTCTTTACCCATTCTTCGGTCCATTCATCCATGCATCCCAAAGGCCCGCGACCACACACGCACAAATAACCCAAACTACCATGCCCCCAGCGGACTGCGCCATATATATAATGCAGGAAACCTAAACTCACCTGGTAGCCATAACGGGGGAGATTTTTTTTTTTCAGGGGGGCGGTGGAAACCGGGGATAAAGTGGTTGCGTTGCACTGTCTTGCATGGGGTGTTTTTTTCAGAGCTCTGCTTACAAACCCCTGAGCCTCGGAAGGGTTGTTGGTGGGTGGGGGGGTGGGGTTCGGGAGATATTGTATACAAGTAAGTGCACCGATGGATGAGGGGAGATGGTTAAGTTTTACAGAGTGGATGAGGTTGATATTCGGGTTAACTACAGAGGTATGGAGGGATGTACTTGGTGCTATCACGGGTGTTAGTAATGGAGAGGGAGGTAAGGAAGGTGGGATCAGGTGGACTAGGGGTGAGATGGAGATGATTTACTAGGAGCGAGGAGATGGAAGCATGAGTGAGAAGGTATGATATAGAGACTGACACTTCAGTATCTCCATCACAATCATCGGTTTAGTCATTACCCGGATCTGCCCCCATCACCCTCACCTCTTCACATATCATAACTCCACACGACAACAATCCCTCCTCTCAACCCTGAATCCGCCTAGAACATACTCTAAGCTGACGCGAGTTCAATCCCCGCCCACCTTGCCTTACAAGCCACATCATTCAAAGGTCCCCTGCCTCATCATAACCATGACCGTGGGAATCCTCCCCATAACAGACCTAGCGATGACGACAGAGAGCTTTGGCCGGTGGTTCGGCGCGTGAGCGTCACGGGACCTATTCCTTCGTGTAGGCCGCGGGAACTGCACACGGGTACTAGTGGGGGCGTTGCGCCCCCCCGGCGGCTCACCCGGGGACCGAGTCATCGGTTTCGCAGGGGTGTTTTTTGTACCTGAGCACTAAGGCTCAATCAAGCGGATGGCAAGAGCCCTCGGGAGGCGAGGCGTCATAGTGAATTGTGTCACCAGGGCCCACCGGGTGAATCTGCTCTTTCGGGGAAGTCGCGGGCTGTCGTTCGCACGATCGCAAGCTGGGCTCAGCGGATAGGGTTGGGCGGCTGGGGGAGATGGTAGAGGTGGTATGATAGACTTCCCGGTAGGGGAAGGGGGAAGGGAGTGCGTGGGTTAATTGGCGGAATGTTAGGGTTAGTGGATGGCTGGATTTTCCGGGTGTGGGGATGCATAGGGTATCACCCGGAACCTAGGGCATTTTTGCGTGTTTCGGGTTGCCCCTGGAGGAATACCGAGTTTGGTCGTTTTTTCACATGCAGGCTTGTGATATTCTGTTATAGGAAAACTCCTTCTGTTCATTCTGTTGGACTTGAATTTCTGCTCACCAATGCAATGGGAACAAGGATCCCACCTCTCTATTTACCGGGGAGGTGTAAGTCGCCGTGGAGGATGAAACTTATCGGCTTGATTAGAGGCTTCTCCTCCCACAAGGACACAATCGCTAGATATAGCTCATTATTTCCATACGGTGCCCGACACATACTGCCACCAAAACTTTCCCTTCTAGCACCTTCACCTCCGTGTCGCCTGGATTGCGGCCGTAGCTCTTCATTGGGCCCCTTCTCCTAACCTCGCACCCAGAAGAGTTTGCTTTGCGCACCACGGCGAGTTTTTAGTATCAGACGTGAGGGGCGTCGCAAAGTGAGTGGGGCCGTGGAACTGCAAATGCACGGCATCGGGTGGGAGGTAGCATAGTTACCTGACTCCTGATACCCAGAACCTTCCTTCAGAAGTTTAGGTGGCAAAGCCTTCTCAGAAAAGGGCATTACAAGGCTGGATATCGACATCAATAAATGCTGGATTACTTGTGGTCATAACTTCGCACTCGGGCGCTGTTCCCGCGTTGGGAGGTTAGAAGTAGACCCTGCGTCCTTTCCCTGGCACCCAAAGGGAGGGATAAACATGGTCAACTTTGAGATTGAAAACGTGGCCTTTGATAGACTGCTAATTTTTGTTGCACACGTCGTAGTAAGCCGTGCATTACCTCGCATGCAGGGATTGTGTGGGGCTCTTAGTCTTCTGCAGTTACTTATCTAGGATACGCCACCCCGTCGCGGAAAGCTAGTTAGGTTGATAAGCTAGTGTCTCTTAGTGGGAAAGTCTCGATCATAAAACCAACAACTGCAATGTTGAGTTCTTCCGACAAGGATAAATCCCGGCTTGGTAAATGCTCAAAGGGAATCCTTGTCTGGGGGAGAGTAATTGAGTTACATCTGGCGTGGATTAGCGGTGGATAGTCACTAACAATTCACCTAGATCATTGTGCTGATGTCTTCGAGTAGGCTCGAGTGGTTGGCTTGTGACAGCCTCGTGATTGCAGCTTTGCTCCCAGCAATCCAGAGCATATCGGTAAACGCCTTTATGCGAGAATCTTCCTGTGTTGAAATGTCTTAGCCCTGGAACCGGAATTGAGGTTGCAAGCCTTGTTAGTTTATTGAATTCTATGAGCGGAGATCGAACGAATGGGGGTTTCGATTTTTCCAGGAGATATAGGAGAGGGGGGCACAAATAGGGCAGAATTATATCAGAGGCTGCCGGAAGGTGTAGAGGGGAGGGAGGGGGAATCGTGTCGGTGGATGTCTCGAATGGGGAGAGAATGGAAAGGCGAGAGCGGTGGGCAATCGGAAGTGCTAAATAAGATTTTGATCGCCAAGGAATATACCATGTCTCAAAGGGCTTCGACCTGTCTATGGCACATCCCTGCCCACTCTTTGACCCTACCTGCTATAGGCACGAGGACCCCTCACCTGGAAATGTGGGCGCGGGACTGGCGGCTCAGGAGCCAGTTGGATAATTAGTGGAAAGATCTGTCGGGCGAAGAAACCAGTTTTCGCCTCGCTAGCTGTGATGGAGGGGTAGTAATGATGGCTGAATTCAAGTGGGTGGGGAGAGCAGCAGGCTGGACGCAGAAGCTACTTCTAGTACGTATGATTAGGAATAAACTTGTTGAAAGGAAGAATAGGGGAAAGCTAAATAGTAGGTCACTTGCCGCGGCGCAGTACTTGGCAGTCGGGGCAAGGGAGAAACACAGGAGGAGGTATTTTGCCCCACTTCCTCTGCCATGTTGAGTATTATAGTTGCTGGATGGGGAAGGAGGGAAGGGGAAGGGATAGGATAGGAGAGGGAGAAGCCGGGAGGAGAGCAAACAATTCTGGGACCGTAAGATATGAGCATTCTGACTGTAGTGCGGCCGTTAAGTGAGTCCCAACTTCCGCGGTGGGGCGAACCGCAGCAGGGATTGTCATATCTTACTGCTTAGAAACTCAAAACACATCTCTTAGTAATGGGGAACTATGAAGGTTGCTATGATAGAAAGTTCTAGTTTTTTTTTTTTTTCTCGCCCCATTAGGCAATTTAAGGGAGACTCATGGCTTGTCACTCGTCACAATCTCTGTGTTCTACCCATACCTTCCCGCTAAGCCGAACGATCATAGGAATGAACTGGAATACCACAATCCCACGGCAAAAGCCTTGGGTCTCACAAATGCGGTACCATAAAGGACTTGAGCAATTGGGGTCCGGCGCTTCACTCCGAAATTTCCTCCTCCTATAGAAAATGAGGGAGAAAAACAATCCAAAAGAAACCTGCCTTCTGAGACAAAATTAATGATGATAATAAAAATCCACCCCCCCCCCAAAAAAAAACATTACACCTCACCTGAAGAAGCCACAGTTCTAACGCCGTAGCACAGTTATCCGTTTACGCCATGTCCAAATTGCCCACGGTAACCTCGATTTTTTTTTAAAAAAAAAAAAAAAAACAGCGTGACAGATCTTCCCCGTCAACGCTGCGAATTTAAGTGCGCTCTCCAGCTCAGGCACACAAAACAGGAGATATGCTCAATCTCTCCTTCGAAATCAAGAATGAGATTCCGTATTTCCTGTATATTTGCGCAGGTTTTTGAATGGTGGATATAAGTCAACTCTCTCCAGGATACATCACATCACCTAGCCATGGATATGTTGACCACCTGGATCACTGGGTTATTTAGGTTCGGAGCTGTCCCAATTGCATTGCCTGGTTGGGGGGGAGGGGATTCGTTGGGTTTCTTGTTGGTGGCGAGAAGCTGGCTTGCTCACTCGGTTATTCGATTGCGTTGGGGTTCGTTTGGAATCGGGGGTATGGGGAGTGGAAGGGTACATTAAGCCAAACACGGGAGATGTTACCGGAGTGAACTTTTATTTTCTTTTCATGGCCCGCAATGGTGTGTCCGGATTTAGGACAGGCTGGTGGTTACCTGCAGTCGCCTTGGCTTGTGGGATACGATGTAAAAAAAAAAGGACTTAGGGGATGTTTGGCTCGGAGTCGATTGAGTGGTTCGTCATCTCAAAACGATTTTCGCAGCTGGCGGACTGCCAGACAGTCTGGAAGGGGAAGGTTGCGGAACGCATTTTGCAAACCACCCTTTGGAAAGCATTCCTCTTTGTATTTCCTTCAACATGTCATTGACATCTATTGACGTGATTCTGTGAATTCCTTTTTTCAATTCCGTAAAGCGCGTTTTCAAAACGACGACGGGCCGAACGGCCCCTTTACTTACTCATGGGTGGCTTTGTCGACCTGCTAATTTGCCGTGGTGGGAACTTGCAAAAAGAATGGTTCCAGAGGGGGTCGAACCCTCGACCTTGGCGTTAACATCTCCTGATATTAGCACCACGCGCTAACCAACTGAGCCATGGAACCGTTGATGTTTCAACGCTTATTCAGTCTGATAGTGACTCTTGTTCCGAAGTTTCACAGCTCGACCGCTGTGTAGTACTAGCGATACTTATTTGATTTGCCGCAGGGTTCCCCGTGAGACGAAAAAAGAGGGCTAGGAATATAATCCATATATGTTCTTCCAGAGTATCATAAAGTGCTGGATACTGCAGCTTAAATTTCTTCCAACACTTTTCTAGCATTTCTCCCTACTGACTCAATTCAAATTTGTGCAAGGCGCGATTAGGATGTCCTTTTGGTATGGCTCCGCCCGTCGAGACACAGAACGAAGGGGAATGCACAGGGACGCCTTGACATCAAATGATCTGCAAAAAAAGACCGGAGCAATGTTTAAATCCCCCCGGGGAGAGAATGGGGCCTCGCTCTCGAGTATCATGATGTGGTCACTCGCTTTTGCTGATTTCTCCTCTTATGAAGTTTTTTAGAGTAAAATTTTAACAAGGATCTGTTCGGCATGCCACAAGTGCAATTGTATTTCGACTTTTGTGATTTGTTTCCATGGTATTATAATTAATTGGGCACATGTTCGGCATATCGAAAAAACCAACCGGTCTCGGATAAAAGCTGCTGTCATCCTTCCACTGAAAGTCCATCCATCCACGTATGTAATTCGACCAAATAAGTTACTATATGAGCCACCACTCCGCAGTAAAAAAAAAAAAAAAGAAAAAGTAATATTGGACCTTGAACTAGGAGATTTGCGTTACCTCTCCGGTGTGGTTTGTGATATTTTCCTTCTTTTATTATTTGTCTGGGGAGAGGACTAAAAGACAGCTGCTTTGGTATGTTTACCCGGTAATCTAAAACGGAGGGGGGGGAGATTCTCCTGATTTCTGTATATTTTGTAGCACCTCATGGCTAACAGCCATTGGTAGGTAGGTATTTGGCACGGGTTGTGCACAAAAGTCCGAACTCTTTCTCTGCCCTCCCTACCCCCCTGTTTGTGGGCTTGACAAACATGGTGGCTTGAGTAGTGTTTTCGGGTGTTTCAGGAGTTTGTTCAGCCCGGATCTTTGAGTCCCAATGAGCACATAAAATTTTAATCACGATGACCCTCTTCAATCTGTCTCTCCTCTCTTTGCTCGATCAAATTACACTAGGCATTCTTGAAGACAATTAACATTGAATATAAAACCTAGCTGGGGAGGGCCGACGTGTTGGTCTGACAGAAGCAATCAATGTGCGAGTCTTAAATTTTACAGTCATGTTCTCCAATCCAACGGTGTTTTATCTTAAATCCTTCCAATGCCACAACACCCCTTCAATGCTATAGTTTATCAAGTATGGATGGGGGTGAGCAAATCGGGGCGGGGAAATTGCCTTTATCGGATTATGGTAATGGTGGCGCTTCTTTGCAGGAATCTTTTCCAGATCTCAAATAAAACAATATTGCGTGAAGCTACCCACATTCTTTAAAAATACACTTTTGACTCCCCCAGCTTCAACACCACTTTCACACCTAACGCTCTTTCTCCTGCAGCTTCCAGGCGGGCCAACTATTTGCTATTGGGTAATTTGATTTCCATGATCTTAGGGATGGAATTGAAGAAAAGTTTTCTCTCCAGACTGCTGACAAAAATCACAACCTTGAAACCCACAAATGGAATGTTTCTTAATATGTGTCTAGCAGGCTAGAGTTAGCTACATGGGAGAAGATGCGCAACTTACGGTAGTGGGCTCGGAATCTAGTTGCCTTCCTCGAGAGGGAAGAAAACGATAGGATTTAATGTAGTCGGTGTTAGAGCATAGCTCAGCAACTCGTTCGCAATGTCCATACTCAGGCTGATATTCTTTCCCTCCGCCTTTTGTTCCTTGAAAACCTGTAGCGTTATGTATATCTTGTAATATCATGCTCAATATTATGTATGGAGGTCATTCGGAATACACAAAGTCTGAGACTTTATGGTTAATATTTTCCTTTTAGTGAGGTCCACTTGTGTTTTTATTTTTATCTAGTCATCTCTAGAATCTGATATACTTGACAAACTGTAGGATTGGGGACCTTAATCGTTACTTTTATGTTAGGTAAAGAACCCCAGACGCTAGGGTTGCCTTATGGGATGCATGGGGGGATGGGAATTTTCTCCGGTTGCCCTCCATGGGATAGGTTGGCAACTTAGGAAGAGAAATAACATAGATGAATTGTACTCCTGTAAAGTACTGCAGACAGTATGATGACTTCTGGCGAAAGACGCATTTTAGTTTGTTGTGCCAATAAGCATGGGATTTTAAAGAAGGCGGGTGTCGGTGACTCAATGTGTGTATTTCAAGCTTCCGCTAGAGATACAAAAATAAAGGAAACCTCCGTGTATATAGACAGATATTCTAGCCTGCCCGAAACAAGCAATATACCCACTCTATCCCGAAAAGGAGTATTACATATTATGCAAGCGCGAGCTTTTCTGTGGTCAACTTGGGCCTGAAGTGAACGGGAGCTTAGAGTACCGGTATTAGTGTTGGCGCTTCACTGTGCTCAGTGAAGCATTCCGCACGATTCAAGAACCAACTATGCTAGTGGTATGCTACAGGTATAGTTCCTGGACAAAAGTCATTGTTGGTGGGTCCACGTACCGGCCAGAACACGCCAAAGTGGTCAAAATTTGGGGCTATGGAATTCACCCCCCACCTCTAAATCAATTAAAGCCAAAAATATATCAATAGATGGCCGAAGAACAAGGGGCTCTGAAATTCGTATTTCTGTAAAAAAATTGTTTGCTATGTCGGTAGCTCTCAGTAGTAGGTGTGACCTATTCCAAAACTAGACTTAAGCGCTGAGAATTTGTGTGGGTGCTCCTACAAAAAGATACCTGTTTTGAAAATCACCTATTCCACATCACCATAGTTCAGGTAATATTGAACCACATGCTCCAAGATTTAAACCCCATAACCGGAATGCCCAAAAACACTATTTTACAAAGAATTGAACTACTTCCACTGCAGGTGGTTGAATTCTGGTGTCCTGAAAAACAACATTTTTGATGTAAAAGTGGCCATCAACGATGACTTTTGTCATCTCACTTTACATATCGTGAAGTTACGCTCCGGATGCCTGAACACGTTGTGATCGGGTTTCAGCTCAAGGTATTAATATTCTACTGTGAGTGGGGGGTGAAACAAAGCTTTAGTTGTGTCTGGTGCATTTTTGTATCAGAATAGCTGCATTTCGGCCCTGGCGTTTGCCCTATCCTCGTCATTACGTCTCACTCGCTGACGGGTAATTCTGGTGATCACATGTCATAGGTGACGAGGCCCGCGCACTTGTTCGAACAGAAAGCAGAAGCTCTATCTTTCTCCTTCTCTCTCCTGCCCTTTCTCTTCTCCTCTAAAAATCCAACCTCCTCCAAAACCGTCGCCGCCACGGGGAAATTCCCTTGTTTCGCGGTTTTGGCGGTTTAATCTGAGCTGTCTAGCTCTGAGCACCTCCAATCCTCACCATCAACCTCACCTTTTGTTTCTTCCCAGTTCCCACTATTCGCACCCCATCTTCGGCTTTTATCAATACCCAGCACTGGTAAGTGAGAACACCCCAAGTTAAGAATTGTGTATCTCCAAGTATTTTCATTTATTTTACTGAATGTACAGGGGAACGCAAAGGTCGACTTCAAAATTTGAAAAATTCGGGAAGTGAGAGATAAACTCTGGCATTTCTAGTTGTGGACCCTGCCTAAGAAGAAAAAAGAAAAATACCTCCTCTCCCTTAAGGTTAGTTCCTACCCCCAGAGTTTAGTAGTTTTTTGAGCCTCGTCACCAACCCGGAAAGTAGCAGTGTGAGAACCAGAGATCGAATAAAATTTTTCTCATATCAGGACATACTACCAGAGGTAAGTTTGCATAACAATAATATCCTATATCTATTACTAACATCGAAATATTCGAGATGGCTCAAATTCCTAACCCAATGCCTCCTGAGGAGGACCGTCACATCATAATTGTTCCCTTTAGTCAACAGCCTGAGCCAAGGGTAGAGCCTCCTTCACGGGACTCCCGCTCACCTACCCCAGAGCTCCCAGCAAACTTTGTTCCAAAACCTCCATTGGATTCTTCCCAATTTCCTGCTGCTAGTACAATCCTTAGTCTTATGGAGCGCATGGCTGGCGGAAGCAATATCCGTGACCTTATCATGGTTCCCGCCGCGACCTGGGACCATAATAATGTTCAATGGGAGTTCAAGCAGGCACAGCTTAGGAAACAGCACAGAAAGGATTGGGCCAAAAGGGAAGTTGAGCTTCGTAGGAAATATGACGAAGAGTTTTCCGACGCCCGCTATCGTCAAATGCTTGTTGAAAAAGAAATGAAAGAGCTAGATTTTATCAAAACCACCTCTAATCAAACCATCTTTGGTAAGACTTGGGATGAGCATAAAGCAGAAAAACAGAGAGTTGAAGAAGGTTCTCAAGCAGTCATTGAAGCAGCACAGAGGAGAGCCGGGGAGTATGAAACTCTTATTGAGGATCTTAAGAAGCAGGTTGATGAGAAAGAGGCTGTCATCAAAGCTTTACAGAGTGCTATCGCAGGAAGAGCAGACAATCGTCCTACCCAGCAACAATTCGGTAATCCAATGGAAGTCAGCATGCCCTCCCAGCAATTCATGTATCTCCAGGCGCCAGTCCAGGGACCCTCAACGGCGCTAGTTGTACGCACCCCGAACCCGACACCGCTGGCACAAGCCCACATGCAACCCCCTCCCCGAATCGTTGAAGTTCCTCCTGGGACTCCAAGAGGTCCTTCTAACTCCCGACAACATGTAACTTCGTCTACTAGATACCCTCGCCCACCGGCAACCAGAGATCGAGATGGCTCGCAAGATGTAAGGGGCCCCGATAGGCGGACCGCTTTCCGTAACGATACTCCTAGGGGCTACGATAACCCTCGAAACCAGAGTGGTGGGGTTACTAGAGCTCCCGATAAGCACCATAATGTGGGGGATGGAAGTAGGGACTCACGTAGCACCGTGGGTATCCAACCCAAGAGGGAATATCAGTCGGATCGTGAGAATCGCGACAGTACTAGGGGTGGAGTACAGGTGCTAAACCCCTCTCGTGAATGGAGAGCTGAGGTATGTGATATGGTCCTTGAGTTTGAGGTATAAACTAATATAAATCTCTCAGAGGGAGACCTCCCAAAAGGCCTTAAGAGCTGGGGTTTCTATGCACACTCGAGAACAGTCTGGAGATTTTCCAGCCGATATCGCGACGCAGGGGCAACTCGCTGGTTCCTGGAGACCCCCCAGACGTCTTGCGCCCAATGAGATCCAGACCATTCAGAGTATCGGGCCTGAGATTGCCTATCCTACTCCGTCCCAGCCGGCTGTTTGGGCGAAAAAGTTTGTTACACCCCCTGGTGGAAATGTTCAGACCAGATCCGACCCGAAGCAGGGGAGCCTAACTGCCCAGAGCTCTTCGGGGCGTGGGGAGGTTTCTCGTCTTGCCGGTATGCCAAAGTCTGTCAGTGCAAGGTCAACTTCCGCAAGACCCCCTATACCTGCGGAGAGTTCTGGGCCTTTGGTCAAAGCTAAGCCTGAAACCCCCTTCTTTGAGTCATCACAAAGCGGCAAGGGTACGAAGGAGGCTGCTCAATTCAGGGTCTCTAGGAATAGGGAGTCAGCTAGCATGAAGGAAAAGACTGTGGGAGATCATAAACTGAGAAGACGTGCTAGCACCTCGTCACCGGATAGTAGGAACACCGCGAAGAGAAGAAAGAGGGGTCGTGGGATGGCTTCTGAATTGGGCCAGGCCGCTTCCCGTAGCGAGAAATTAGTTTCGGCAGGCAATGATGATATACCTGGTTCTTTGGTTGATTACGACAGTATCAGCGATTCGGATACTGATTCAAGCGAAGGATACACTAATCCTCGAATCCAGCGCCCCGGGTCACCGCTGTTTCTTCCAAAAGTCAAATCTCCAAGGTCACACAAAAAAGTGTCATCTCTAGCAAAACCTACTTCTATCATGCACTCTATTTACGATTTTGAAGCGGGATCAGATGATCTATTCCGTGAGGGTACAGGAGGGTACATTGGTGACTTTCCTCCCCCAGACGGAACTGGATTGGATACCGAAGAAGTCGAAAGGCTCATTGAAGAGACGGATATTACCCCAGTGTTTTCTGACTTTAATAGTAGAATGCCGAGGAGAATCGAACCGAAAACTGAACCAGAAGCTCCCGTAGAGGAAGCTACCACGGTTAAACAACCTAGGAACATCCTTGAGATCTACGACGATGCCAAGAAAAAGAGCATTATGGTCTATAATTCGAGGAAATTCAAGAGAGTTTTGACTATCAGTGTCATTCCAGGCAGATATTCTAAGGACCCCCCAGGTCCTGAGTATTTGTTGAATAAAGTACGTGGTGGCCCGCTGGAATATGTCAAGAGCTTTCCGGAAACCAATTCGATTACCTTCGCTTTTATTCACCCGACAGATGCACAAGTGTTCTGGGAGTTCTTTAACAATAATCCCGATGCTAAGGAATGCGATCGCCGTTTCAACGTTGAGGTGAACTGGGCCCAGGACGCAATTGAACCGCTTAGCAAGATTCTTATCGGTGACCTCATAGACGGCTCCGCTTCTCGCATGATCAAGGTGTACCAGTGCCCTAGCGATAAGAGCAATGTAGAGCTAAAGGCAGCTTTTTGCGCGAATGGACCCAAAGACGGGTACAACGAGGTGATATCAGTCAAAGGGAAGAAGGAGAAGACAAGAAGAAAGCATAATGGTGGTCTGGGAATCGTGGCCTATGTGGAGTGTGCTTCGATCATCTATGCATCTACACTTATGGAGGCCATCAGAAACAATGAGTACGAGGGGTTCAATGGGGCAGAAGTGGTATATGGAGATGATCCATGTGCATTTAAAGATGGGGCCCCGAACAAAGTTGACAGTTTGAGAAGTTGGTAGAGAACGTTGGTGGTGGTGGACACCCTCCGTGGTTGCTATTTGGAAAGCTATTTCGCATGATATTTTTCCAAGACATTCACGCCTCAAAGCCTGAAATATGCAGATATCTTCGGCTTTGAATTCAGTCCCCCTCCCCCATCCCAAATTGCTGTCGACTACTCATTCGCTTTTTTCTTTTCTTTTTTCTTTTTGTCATCTCCTCTCATTTCCCCAAAATATTCCTATCCGGGATTTCTTATCGCTTCATGAAATTTTGCTCTCTTCTCCCTGTTAACACTAGACCGTCCCCCAAACGGAGAGTGTCATGGCAAAAATGATATCTGGGTATAAGCTATGGCTATCTGTAGTGTAGCGTCGCCAAGCTCGGTATTTCATAGTAATGTTGAATCTTTTGATTTCATTTTTTTTTTGCTACTATTGATATTTGCGGTCTATTTGTTCGCGGGCGACTGGTGGGCGGATGGATATATGGCTGGCTGGTTGGTTGGTTGGTTGGTTAGTCAGTTTCCTAGCTCTTGAGTTGCAATAAAAAATAAAAAAATAAAAAAAACTCTGTGCTCTTAATGTCTTATCGTGAGGCTGATTTGGGGAAATGGATTCTTGATTGCTATCAACCCACCCGCTGTCAATATACCTTCCGGCTCTACTGAAACGAATTGCAATTGGGTGATTAGAAAGCCCCATCTGATACTTAAGGTTTCGACAGCGTAAAGTCTGTGGAATTTCTGAGCGTAAAACTAGGTTGGCTTATCAGGGTTGGCTCACTCGTCACTATCATATCATGGAATACACAGTTCTTTCTCTCCTTGTCTTGAAATAAGCTTTTGTTTCGAAGCAGGGGCCGCAAGGAAGGGGGAGGATGTCCTTGGAGTTCCATTAAGTGGTTCAAGGCTATTTGCTACGCTTGTGAGCAGCCAGTGTGTGTTTCCGTCCTTTCGAGCGCTAGCGGTCGACGAGTGATTTCCTGTGAACGACTGGCAAGTAGCGTCCTGTATTCGATTTCGAAACTGCTTTAGATTAAACATAGTTGGCTACCGGCGTGACCCCTGAGATGCCTCGCAGCCCAGATGACGCTTGGGCTATCATATCTGGGGATTACGTATGATACTACATCACATCTCTAAGTACTCAGCGGGACCTACCTTCTCTGGCACGAGGCGGGCCATTTCTTCTCAATGACAGGTCGCCCGCCACAAATCCAGTGATAAACCCCACAGGTCCTTCCCAAAAATGCCCTACCCACTCCCCCCTCAGGTTCTCGGCAGAGTGCGTAGCTGAGGAGGGGCTCTCTTGGCACGATTTTTCTAAGGAATGTAGTCGTGAGGCTTTCCTTTCCTCCTCTTCCCTCCCTCATTCATCCCCCTCTCCCTCATTCATCCCCCTCTCCCTCATCTACCCCCGATCAATCTTTCTTCTCACCTCACTACCACAGCTTCCAGTTGCCGTTAACAATAACTTGACATGATTTTCCACTCCATATTTAATTCCCTCTGGAAGGAAATTATTTCCCCGTTTATTCTTTTTGCAGTTCCTACTACTCCCTCCCTCCCTCCCCCTTCTGCCTCCAGCAATATCCCAATGACCCCTCCAGAGGATAGTGATATGGGCTTCGGGGCCGTTAGCGGCCAGCTTCCATCCAGTACGCAACCGAACAGCTTTAGCCTCAACTACTTTCAAGCGACCTGCTAACTAAGAGGACGTACTATATAGGAGTTGATTGTCCTTGTGTCTCCAATTCTTCGACCGCAGCGCCTATGCCAGGTGCTTACTATCCGGAATCGTCCGTACCCCCCACTCCTTCGGCTGGCTGTCCGGGTTATGGACGCTGTGCTTCTATTTCTGCTTCTCCTGCTCTGTTCTCCGGATGTGAAGAGGAGGTTGAGTTTGATGGCAGCCGTCATCCTGCTTCTGGCGGAGTTCCTACTTCTGCTTCTACACCTCCTCCACCTTGTGGCCGTGATGGGACCGCTGAGCCTGCTATCACCCCCAGGTGTGCTGGGTTAGCTAGCTTCACGCCCTCCACTCATGCCAGCTATTCTGGTTCTGAGTTTTCCAGCCGTACTCTGCCAGCTAGGTCTGCGACACCTTGCGGGCATCCTACTCCCCCATGGACTGGATATTCAGGATTTGATTACTTTGAGCCCTCTCCCCATTCCGATCATTCCTCCTCTCCTCCCTCTTCTCACCCATCTTCACCTTCTTCCTCTGAATTTTTCACCAACCCCGCCGCGTGCGCCTATTTGCCAAACGGGCAAGATAATAACAACCTTCAGTCTTCCACCAAAGAAGAATCCAAGTCTAATACTCTTTGCGGTAACATGCCTAGGCTACCATCGGGCAATCCGGCGCTTTCCGAGCCCGTTCAGCGCAGAGCTTTAGAACAACATATCTCAAAGCTCCGCCGCAGACTCCTATTTTTGAAAGCTAAGGAGTTGAGACAAGGTCTTTCGGATAAGTTGATGCAGTGTATGGCTTCCACCTCCCTGAGCTTTTTTTTTAGCATTATAGCGCGCTAAAGGATCGATGACTTAGATATCGTGGTGACGGAACATTTACTCGACACTGAGTTACGTAGTGGAAAGTTTACTGCAGAAAGCAATCCTGTGTCTTATGCTAGCAAGCGTGCTCTCGAGCTGGAGACCGATGTTGAGGTCGGCGTTGCTAAAGGTGCCGCACCAATTGAACTAAGCCATATACCAGCGCGAAAAAAAGCACGCTCTGCAGCCAAAAACTCCGATTTGGAAACCGCAGCCAATGCTACCGCCGGCACTAGAAGGAATTCCAAAATTCCCCCCAAGAAGCCCTCACACACTTATTCCACGCGCAGGACGGCGCCGGCACGGGCACGAGCAGAATTGTCGGCTTCTCCCCTCTTCACTCCCCCCTCGGACCCTATCACTCCTACCACACCTACCAAACCCGAGAGCTCACTCCCTCGGACCCCTACTCTCAGAAAACGTGCCCGGGAAGGTGATGTTGCCATGGGTTCTACAGACAAGAAATTGAAGATGGCTCGCGTTGGCCAGCATAAACGGATGCCCAAACGTAAACTGCAGGAAGTGGTCACTAGTCGTAAAAGGCCCCGGTGTGCCAAGGCACCACCCACCCCTCCTGTGAAGTCCCGCCGTCTCTCTACACTTATGGAAGAACTAGTGGGTGAATACGGGCCATGTTCCACCTGCGGAGAGCGGCTGGCTAAAGGGGCTTCGGCGGCTGCTCTCGCAAATGCCACTTCGTCTAGAAAACGCACAAGCGAGAACATCATCGTCAAGAGCCCCATAACGAAAAGGCTGAGAAAAGAGTACTTCTTTGAAGGCATAGTTCTTGAATATGAGTCTGACGATGACACCGAAACCGTTGGCAAGAAACAGGATAAGACGGAATCCAAATTAGCCACTCCCTTCGCTGAATTCACCACTGCCCCTACCAACACGGCCACACCCAAATCCCCTCTCACTTCAGCACTGGGGAAACGCACCTCCACAGCCACCCAGGAGTTTGACGCCAGAGATACACGTAACAAGAAAAGCAGGAAGGAGTACTTCCAGGAAGGGATGATTCTAGAGTATGAATCGGATGAAGAGCCTGCGACTGACCACAAAGACCGTACGGAATGTTCCACTGGAGAGATGGATTATGATGACGCCAGTTATTACTCTCCTCCGAGTTCTTTCCTCGCGCAGCGTATGTTTACTGCGAGGGTAGAGGATGTTGAGGAAGAGGATGAGATTCTGTAAGCTCAGGGCTGAAGTCAGCCAAGATGGCACCGACACACCTGTGTCAGTGAAGCAACAAGCAAGGGGGTGGTAAAGTTTGTTTAGAGTCAGATGTTATAAGTGGGGAGTAAATGGGTGGTTTGATGTTTGACCTGTGAAAGCACTTACAACCATTCCCCTGGCCACAATCGAGGGCCTCCTGTATTACACCATTATTTCTAGCTTTGCATGTATTATTAGTTAAAAAATAAATAAAAATCTCCCCTTTTCCTTACCTGCGCTGCGATAATCGATTTGCCGCTCATCATCAGCGACAGTGATACCTCATGTTTGGCGGGGTCCGAAACCGATGGATATCATAGAACAACCTTTACATACTAGAAATTCATAAAGTGCAATGATTTTGTCAATCACATTAGGCGGAATGCGCCACCAGTCATACAACCCCATTCAATCGTCCTCTCTACGACAATGTATGATATGATAATATAATATCTAAAACGGATCATGATCTGTCACTCGCGGAATGCAATTCAGATCGTTGGACCAATATGCACTAGTGCTCATTAGAGAGCGTTAGCGTTGCCAAAAAAAAAGAAGAAAAAAAAAAAAATCCTTTCATCGTCCTTTAAATTTCTATCACGTGCAACTTTTTCCTCTTCTGTATTTGGCGCTCGCGAAACTCAACTACTACTACTCTAGACTCTAGACTCTACAATTCACTTTACTTTTGCGAAAGCTTTTATTAGACTAGGGAGCCCTCAAAGTAGCGAGGCAACAGTGGTCTTTCAATTCTGGCTGGGAGACGATTGGCCAAGAGGCCGCCAAGCCGACTGACTTAGCCAATCATGTCCCAGCCCAAATTGAAAGACCACTATTGCCTTGTTACTTTGAGGACCCCTATGTAACTCTGATATCATCTCCTACTTTTCAAATCTTGTTTTATATAAGTGTTTATATAATAAAATTGAGTATTTTTCTTTTCTTTTTTCAGTCATAATAGTAATAATAATAGCTGTAATTGTAATTTTCTGTTATCATTAGTCATTTAAAAAAATTTCACCCATGTTATGATATAAATTACTAGTACTGGTGATGTAAATAATGATTTTCTACAAACTATTTAAAAAAAATCTCATCATAATTATCATACTTATCATGACTATTGGTAGAATATATTATGATGGAAATAATATTATAATATTGTAATATTGTGGCCTCGTCCCAAGGGTTTGGTATGTTAAAATAATAAATAGAGGGTGGTATGGAATTGAGTTTAGTTAGTAATGAGACTTGTAAGTTATCATAGTTGGTTTTAATGACATTTTAACTCTATAAATGTCGAAAGCTCAATTAGACTGATTACTAAGATTGTAAGTTACCGATACAAGGTATAAAATCTATTACTTTTAAATTACTATCTTTGCATCTGGTCTGGTCAGTCAGTAAATATATTCAAGTTAGGATCTAACTTATGATACTTGTTAATTTTAAACTCTTTTAAGACTTAAACTGTGCCTAAGATTCTTGGATAATGTTTTTTTTTTTTTTTTTGAATTATCATGACCACTGACAGAAGAATTTTTTTTGATAGCCAGTCAAATTCATACCTCAATTTGGAGTAACACAATAATATAATTATCATAAAAAAAAAAAAAAAAAAACACTTCTACAGAAATTATCAATAAAAAGAAAATATTCCAGTCTTTCTCTCCTACCTTTGAAAGTGACTGACCTCACTCTCTTCTTCGATATGAGGAAATAACTAAAGATTCTTACAGAAACGTGAAGATATCGTGGTAATAAAGTTCAGGCTGCTATCATATATATAGCTACTTTTTTACTACTAGTAAGCTAATGAGATAGAGAAATAGTTAATAATATATATTAATTTTAGAGTATAAATTGGAAACTGAAAAATATATTTTGGCAAAATATGCAGCGGAGCGGTAGTGAATACACTTGTTGCTTCTATTAATACTTAAGGGACTATAATTGTATCTTCGTTAGGTACAGTATAATGAATTAGCTTATATTATCAGGAAGAAATAAATAAAGAATGTCCACTACTCTTACATTGCCATAATTGACAGTGAGTAGAGAGAGTGAGAGGGGTAGAACAAGGCAGTGTACAGTAAAACTCAAAAAAGGTAGATGTGAGGGGAGAAAGAAGTAAAGATGAAAAGGAAAGGAGGAAGGGGGTCCCCCATCACATCCACGAAGGGAACCTTAACATTGCTACTTTGTGCATGTGCGAGGTGGGAAGTGGGGGAGTGCCCAAGAACACAGGGCACACCGTAGTGACTGAGCTATGCAGCAACGCCAGAACTGGGTTTCTGCAAGAGTGCGGGGGAGCGGTCGGGCTCGGGCCCATGTAAACATACCCGATTGCGCAAGCAAAGTCCATGCTATCCGGCAGCAGCCGTGGGGATCTGCCCGGTGATCGGCTTCCCGTACAGCAACTCCGCCACACGGATCGAGATTGCCGCCAAGTGCTTGGGGGCGATCTCTGACGGCAGCGGGGGGTGATAAACGTCGGAAAAAGTGCTAGGCTGGGAACGAGAACACATTGCTGACGATATCCGTACCGATTAATCAGGCTGTTGTCGGTGCCGGGGCGATGCTGAAGGTGGGAACAACTACTGTATTTGAAGGTGGTGCCCCTTGGGATGTGCATAGATGCTTGGGTCGCGTTCGTGACGACCTCGGCTGGGTGGGTTCGCAAAGAATGCGGATAGACACACGGGTATAAGGAGGTGGCATTGAGGGATTTGAGGGCCCACAAGAGAGAGAGTTACGGTAAAGATACGTGGATCAAGGCTGCTGCTAGCCGGGTCAGGTGTCCGGATGGACGGCTTGCTGAGGGCGAGGGCGCTGCGGGTTAGCCAGATCGAGGCTTATTGTCGCGATTCTTGAAGGAGCGGAGGAGAAGGGATTGGCGAGGAGGTTATTGGGGTGGAAGTTCTGCCCGTGCCAGACAAGGTGGAGAAGGGGCCTCGTCGTCGGTATTAGGTTATGATGAACTGTTTCGCATGTTGGTGACCATGATAGGTATTTTCATAAACAATTAGAAGGGTATAGGAGCTGCTTGGCTGCTGAGGACTTGGCTGTTCTCATTTGTTCCGTCATGCTTCCTCTCTCTCACTCTCACTCATGCTCACACGATATTGTAGTCACAGCAGGCGCCATAGGTCAGTTTTCCGAGTTAATACAAGAGCTTACTGCTCACTTTTCTCATTGTCGGTTATCATCATAGTCATCGTCATAATCACGTACAGTCTAACTTTATAAGCAATAACCTAATTAAATTATAATCGAAAAGAGAAAAAAAGAAAGCCTCCGCCAAGTCTACCAACACACATCCGCATTTGACCCTTCCTTCGTCCTCTCTCCTCATTCCTCATCCCTCATAATACCCTACCATACAAGCACCATATCAACACTATAGCTGACACTTGATCAACATCACTCTACGTTTCATTTTCATCCCATCCCACCCGCACATAATCCTTCCGCCATTCCCCCACATAAAGCCCTGCTGTACTGTATTGTAATGACCACCACGCGAACTCAACGGTTATGGGACAGCTGGCAACAGCATAGCTCTTGTAACCAGATATGCTCCGTCCCGACCCGGCACCTGCACAGTGGGGGGGGGGGGGGGGTAAGAAGAGAGTAAAGAGGACAGGGCAAAAGAAAGAAGAAATGAAAAAGAAAATATTCTGCTCAGAACGACATGTTGGCCATAGGTGCTGTACTATCGCCTACTATGGCCTATGATGTACCGGTAAGTAGCTTCATTCTCCAAGAGCATGCAGGCGTGTGGTCAATCATAACAAAGTACCGGTACTCTCCTCGACAAGCAGTGATACCAGCAAAGTGCAGTGCTCGTACAGAACTAAGCGGGAAAAACCCGGAAAATACAAGGCAATCTCATGCCATAGCGCAGCCAATTTTCAAGGCTTCCGGTACCGGTACCATACCGGTACTATACTGACCTTAAAGTCTCGCTGCTCCAACCGACCAATAAAACACAGTCATCTGTTCTCGTGCGTGTGTGCTTCCATCCCTCCACTGGATTCCCCCCTTTCCCCCACCATAGGGTACGGGTAACAACCTAACTTATTACTCTATCATACCGGGGTCCTATTGCTCAGGTGGCCAGGATAGACATACTCTTCCCAAACTAAAATACCTCAGCCATTGGGAATAATTATAATAAAAAGGTGGGTGCGTCTGAGCCTTTTTAATATTGAGTGGGAATCAAATGAAGCGAGCAGCTGCAACGCGATCGGGTAGATCGAATGCTCCTCCCTCTTGCGAAATGGTATGGTTGCGAAATGGTTGCAAAGAGGTTTTGGCTCTTTTTGCAGAAATGGGTCGGTCAGGGAGGCAGGGTGGGGAGACACAGTATCATAAACAAAAGGAGGGAATGGTAAGGCAGGGAAGGGGGGCAAGTTAGTATTATGATACTGTAGCTGTAAAACCAAAGTTAATCCTGTGTGTTGGAGGGAGGGAGGGAGGCTTTATTCCACCCCACATACCGGTACGGTACGGCGACGGTGCTGTCCTAACTAGGCCGGATTCCATAGCTGACTTTTTGTCTGCTCTGATTAGTACCGCAAGTCAGATTTAGCACGGTAGGAAGCTAAATACCGGCAGATAAATGGAATACCAAGGGCAGACAGATAAATAAATAGACACCACCACCACCACCACCTACCCGTCTACCTAAAATCCGCCAGCTAGCCAGACAGCCGTCAACCCACCGACCCGTTTCACTCGGATTCCTCAGGATTCAAGTCTTTAAGCCGTGATTCCCTGCCCTGCCTTACCTCCCCTTATCTTTTTCCACTCCAGCTTCTCGAGCTTCAGTCATCATTCCCCCGACCAATTATCCAACACTTCAAACACCAAACAAAAGCTTCGACCTCGCTACCATTCACCACCCCTTGCACAAAAAATACTCCAGCGCAGCCAAATAGATTAAACCCCCGAAATGCTTACTTCCCTCTTAACACGCAACCCTTTCCGCCCCCGCTCCTCCACAACCTCGAACCCGACCACAAACTCCGATGCCACCGATCCAGGCTTCGACACATTCATCGCGACCCTGCGCGCGCGCCGGTCCAGCGATGAGTGGGGGAAGGAGGGACCCGAAGGGGATTTATATAGACTGCGATGCCTCGCCGAGGAGATGACCTTGCTCAGCGAGAGGAATTATGGGTATGAGGGCGGGAGAAGAAAGGTCCGTCCACTATCCCCCAAGCCCTTCTTCTTCATCCCCCCACCACTGGCACCCTTTCATGGGAGCGCGCGGTAGATTTAATGAGCCCGTGATATTAATTTGTGGATTGAGAATTTAGGGTGATGATAGCCGACGGGGAAATTATTCGTAGAGGATGGTTTGATCGGGGTATGTTGGTTCCGGTGGTGAGCTTGTCCTTGTCCCTTCACGTTCCGCGCTATCCGATCACGGGATGCTAATTATTTTGTGATCGTAGTCTGGTGATCGATTGATTATGCGGGGGGGGGGGGGGGGTGGGCTATTGTTGATTGTAGAATTACGTGCTGGAGTTTTTGTCTTTTTCCATTATTGAGTCTCTCTTCTCTTCGTTATTGGGATTTGTGTTTTGGGTCAGGTTATCGTTGGCGGCTCGTTCGTTCTGGGTGTTCTTTTTGTCCTGGAGTTTCGCTTTATTATCATAATATTATTATGTATCTCATACTAGTAGTACAATATTACCATCAAAGTCTGTCGCGAGGGCACAGCATAGCAGTAGTTAGAGCAATATTGGCACAATAATCTACTACTCTCACTATTATCATACCAATTCAATTCTTCTCTTTTTTCCCCGGCCTCTCCTGCTCAAAGACTCCCTTCTTCCTTCTCGAACGAAGCTAAACAGTCGGTAAATAACCTAACCACAGCCACCCCTCCCCCCGCTAAACCAATCCCAACCCCCTAAATACCACTTCCTAGATAGTATGTACCTTCCAGAACCCCACCCCGAGTACAAGTACTCCACTAACCCACCGCATCTCCATTCCCTTCGGTTATCCCGACACGTGTGAGTACATCTGCCGAAGCCCGCATCAAAACATCACCAATTCTGGAAGATGTAAGCAGCCATTTAACGTCAGTTAAGATAGGAATCTATGGTCCCCTAGTGTGTTTATCGGTACAGAAAAAAAAAAAGGGTACAATACTGGGGCGGTTAAATTTCAATTGTTCCACCTGATCGGGAGTGCGGGGTGATTGGATGGGGGGGGCTATGACTTCCCTTTTGGAGGTTTGTTTGGTCCCCGGTGGGGTGGGGCAGGGGAGGGGGGGGTCGATGGCCAATAAGAGAAAGGGGGGGAAACGGACGAGTGATCCTTTATGAGTTCTGCAGATTGTGATCTGGTGAGGAAAATAGTTATCTATCACGGCATATATATCTATCTAACTGCGATGCTCGTTTTAGATCTTGGGCGTTTTTTTTTTATCTGTGGGGGGGGGGGCGGAAATTAAATTAAGCTTTTATGATACCATGCGCTACACTACACAATAGACTTCTCTCATAAGTTTACTCATACGGTAACTTTTTCGCGGTTGATAATGGACAATTACTTGTATTGTGATACCGGTAGCCCCTCCCCTAAAGTGACGTTATTTTGCAGGGGTTGAGTTCCACCCGTACTGCTATGTTAGCCGTTTCTAGAAGGGTGGAGTGTCAATCAATCAATCCCCAATAACTCGAATTCCTCCCGATAAACATTGCGCTGTCTTTTTCCGCTCTTCCGCAAAACAATTCTTCTACCTCGTGTCACTATATTACTGCGGTGTCACTATATATCGCGGAGGTTCGGAGTATTTGACTTTTACTTTTCCCATTTGTGTGGAGATCTACCGACCGTGCAGATAGTGCAGATATTGTAGTTGCGAACTAGGGGGTGAGCGAGCCCAGGATGTTTTAGGATTAATCCTCAGGAGGACCAGGGATATTCCATGAATACTTGTAGCTATGGGGATACTAACCTGTCATGCTGGTTACCGTAGGCAAAAACTGCGACCCAGCTGTCAACGCAGGCCCCCCCCCCCCAAGTGGGAGTTGTGTACGAGTAAATAGTTCAACTTGGCGGACCAGTGTATCATATCTGTTGTGGTCCGGGTGTATCACGAAAGATATTTAATTTGGCAGGGGTGAGAAGCGATATACGATTACGGCGTCAGGTATGGATGAGCCTTTAAGGACCAGAAGCCCCAGGCCGAACGGTGGCCATGATAATAAGTTAAGCCTGTAACTCTGTCAGGCGGGTGCAGTGCTTGCGCCAGTGCAGTACTGTACTATACATATCCTGTGCGGCCGCCTTCAGCCTTCCGCCTCCGGATTCGGAACCCCAAGTCCTAAAAGGGAGGGAAAAATAATTCTTGTTTAATGACTAAGCTACTATCATATATACGAAAATAAGAAAGAAAAGAAAAAGAATGAGTCCATGTTTGGCACCCCGCAGTATAAAAAACGCCGTTTTTTTTTTTTTTTTTTGCGAATTCAATTTTTGTCCAATCCTTTTGACCAAAAGAGCGCAAAAAAAAAAGCCATATCTACATTGCAGCTACCCGACTAGCAATTTTGACGTTAACGAAACAGAAACTCATTTCGAGGACTGAAAAGCTGAGTTATAAGTAAAAAAAAAAAAAAAAAAAAAAAAAATAAAAAAAAAAAAAAAAAAAAAAAAAAAAAAAAAAAAAAAAAAAAAAAGGTGCAATGATATAATATTTCATTGGCAACAAGAAAGTTGACTAGAAGTGAGAAAAAGGGCATCCATCCCCATGGGGTGTTTAAAAAAAAAATTAAAAAAAAATAGGCCCGAGTTCCTGGATGCACATGTTAACTTGGAAGAGAGAGAGAGAGAAGAGAAAAAGCCGTTTAAATTATACCCGCGAGAAACGGGGTTCAATTATATCATATTATACGCAGTGAAGTCCGGTCGGGCAGCCCAAGTTACATTACAGCACCGTACGGGACAGTGTATTCCCTCTCATCTACCAGATACCAAATAGCCAGTTGCATTCCACAACCCCTTCATGATTTCCCGGGAGATTGGACAACCAACCGGATGAAGGGCCTTAGTCAGGGTCCAAAAGTCACCCCATATCGAAAATGATGTCGACGGATAGTCGCTCCACCGACATCTCTTCAATTAAGCTCTAGAGAGTGGGATCACGACTTCGGTTACCTTGAGCTCAGAACCGCAATCTGCAGCTCCTTTTAGTATAGGGAGCTTCCAAAACGGGTTGATTATTATTACCTCCTTGGAGGTCTACTGGCACGGGTCGGGCCTACTTCTTTACATGCCGGATGCCTAGCTGCTAGTATCAATCACCAACAGAACATGTTTTCCATCTAGGGGTTAATAGAGTGTTGCATCACCCGCTGCTAAGATCAGGGGGATTTGCCAAATATCAATCAAGCGCGTGAGCCCGTTCCTCAGAGACGGATAGGAGCACATATCCTCAGTGCAGCATACGGTAAAAAGATACCGCTCTAAAAGAGTTAATACCTCGGCACTATGCTTCTGTGTTTGGCCCTAGATTACCCGACAACATCTATCCATCTTAATAATTTTCAAGTCTCTACCGGTCAGAATTTTCAATCCCCCTTATGTGACCCATACGAAGGGTACCTTGCCACCGTGTTGGGCCTCCTGAACATCCATTACCGTCCCCGGGAATCTGCCTGTCAACCCCTATTGTCACTCTTCAATTCCGCTTCTGGCCTGTCAGTGGGGAACGGTATTCGGGTGATACTTAAGGCGAACTCCCCGATCATTCGCTTGGCGAGGGATATAATAAGCACCTGATGGTGTTGCGATATGGAAATATATGCAAAACTCCGACGACAACGTGTTGCAGATGTGGAGGGGAGAAGTGAGCGTGGATGGGGGGGGGGTATATGTGTGTTCGGGAGGAAATAGGATGGGGTGGGGAGCCAGCCCTTTTGATTGGGGGGCTGGGATGATCGAGGGATGAACTTCGGTAATATCTCCCCTTCGCAAAACGGTGTTTCTTACCACTTGTTTGAGGTTATAGTCCCCCTGTTCCTCCCCATCAATATGATATGATACTATTCCTTGGTATGATAGATGTTTTGAAAGTTGTGGTCACTATATATCACTCGTTTCGACCGCATAACCCACTAGTGGGGGACCCTAATTTGTGCAGACCTCTTTCGTCATCTCCGGGCTCATTAAACGACATATTATTAGGAAATTGGGTCCCATCCTAAAAGAGTACAATGTCAGTTACAAGCCATCCTACAACCATGCAACACCTTCACTTGCCAGCGTTATGCCTTAAGATACATTTAACTTTCTCCCTTCTCCTTGAGTGGAGTATGCCTTGGGACTATTTCGGAAGCTCAATAGGAATATATATACTTCAACCTAAGGGGAGAGAGAAGAAAAAAAATTAACGCACCCCTTTTTAACTCCAGGATATGGAACAGGATGTTGATGTTTAAATACGGCAACACTCAATTAATTAGCTTTCTCTCTATATGTAATATTCCGTTTTTTAGAATAGAGACTTTCGGTAGTTTTCTACTATAAATTATATTGGATCTGGAGTCTCGTTTGGGCTGTCCAAAGGAAATTTTTGGGTTGGCTAAGACAGCGACACCATTAATTACCTTAGAGGTATGACCTGGAGAGCTGGCTGCCCGGATGTCTATTTTTTACCCCCTTTAGTGTCAAGTTTCTAAAACTCTCGGGAGAACAGTCCCATATTTGCCTAGATATTGCTTAGATGGAGAAGCCCCTATACCATGCATGATAAACCTAAAATTTCCTTTTATCATACTCGAGTAAACAACCCAAACTGGACTCCAGAAAAACTCTAATTGAACGGGTATATTGTTTATTTCACGCCAGATCAGATATCCAGTATTTATCTATACATCTATATATCATACAGAGGTTTACTTTTTAGCTTTCGATCTTTCGCTAAAACTTAAATAAAATACACACCCATTAGGCCACCGACACTAAAAGTTCTTCAACATCACACATTATTATCCACCCAGCGAATTGAAAGACACATTCTGTGACGATGCCACCACCATACGACGGCGCCCCGTACTGTACTCTCTGCTGCGTGCCCCCCCCCTGTCTTAAGTGCAGAAACATCGTTTCGGGTTCCGAAAGATCATTACAAAACCAGATAGATAAGTTACCACGTTCCACCGGAATCGGCGGACCCCCGTGAGCAGAGGTTTTTTTTTTTTTTTT
>JACCEG010000348.1:78609-96050 GCA_014065205.1 Tuber brumale | reverse complement strand
AAAAAAAAAAAAAAAAAAAACCATAGGAAATATATTGACAAATATTATAATCTCGTATGGGATAAGAAATCTATCATTCCACTCGAAAATTAAGCGTTTCAACTGCAGGAGAAGGGAATCATTGGAGTATTACCATATTATGTAACAAGACCTTCGTATGATAAAAGCCTAAATACATCTAACTATATATGTAAAAGCCACGACCTAATCTACACAAAGTGGCAGATCCGGTGAGGGAATTCTAGAATAAATTGCATCCGGCTCTACTTCCCGCACTTGTTGGGTGAACATCCAAATGATGACAGTGCATGCACTCCTGCGAAATTTAAGCTCTAGGCCCCACAAAAAAAATTGCATAGACCATCCTCAGACTCTAGTCCGCGTAAGATAGTTTTCACATTTGGTAAATGTCCTATGCTTGGAAGGATGTGTGGGCGGGCTAGGTTAGGTCAGATGACAGAGCGTGTGTCGTAGGAAGTGCGGAGCGTCAGAGTAATCATCACCGTAACAGGGCGCCATTAGGTATTCCAGGTACCCACTAATATATTCCCCCTAGTGGGCACTGTACATTAAGTTGGCACTCAAAAAATGGTAGCATATAGCTCTTCATATTCAATATCCCTAACCGCAAAAGTACGCTCCCCAGAACCCGGGGCACGTTCGGTGGATAGGGTTCGTCCGCGAACATACAAGACTACCCACAAGTAGCTCGTTGGTCCACTATTACACTCCATTCCCACCCCGCCTACCCCCATCTCCCTACTCACCACTGCCCGAAAAGACGAACTACGCCGGCATGCACTCCGGCTGTGTCAGGCCCATCAAACAAGGCTAAATCAAAGCTTCCCACCCCACGAAATATTGCACAAACATGCCCTTACAACCATTTCGTGTAATTACTATTATCTATCATTAAGCTGTGGGGCCTGATGGCTCTGAAGCTAGCTAATGTTGTAGGCGATGGCAAGGGGCTACTACTCACTTGCCAGATATTCATTCTCCCGCAGGCCCCGCTGGCCTCCGATCAAATACCTAGGCACAGAGGCCTACAGGAACAGTTTACCTCTAACCGTAATTCATCCCTTTGTCCTCCAGTTCTCTCTATCAGGCTCCCCCCCCGTACTGCTTCCTTCCTCCAACCCACTCGTCCATCCTCTTCTCTTTTCCTCCCCCTCTCCCACTTGCTTTTCTTTCTCTTCTCCTTCCTGTCTTTTTCTACACTTTCTTCTCCCTTAAAGTGCGTGCCGACGGCAACGAATGAACAAGTCTCTAGTATGTTGCAAAGGTGCGAATATTTATAAGGGTTACTTCTGCAGAGGGAAATAGGAGAAGGTGACAGTTGGACCAAGTAGTGTTGCTCTTGAGAGTTGGGTTGTAGGATTAGACCCCGAAATTTCCTGTAAAAAAAACACTACAGTTGAGGAACATAGAGTCTGGAGATAAAGAACTCCCTGATATACCTGTCCTCCGTATTGACTCTTGTAGCTGCATAATGTATCAGGAAGCTATGTAGCCGAATGCGGTAACCACTTCATACAGGGGTTCACGGTAACACATGTTCTCGAAAAAACAAACAGTGCCGGTAATGATGCACCAGCAATAGCGCAACCTAAGCTACCAGGCTATGGGTTTTTCACCTGTTGAAGTGGGATATGTGTGTAAGACATTTGTACGTGCAGGATATTGCACAGCACAGTTTAGACCCTTGGCTTTAGTTTCCCCTTCTCCAAGCTTAGAAATGTGTCTACTATGATTTTATACAGCACATCGCACAATCCACATGCCCAGTGATTTATTTTGACCTCCCGCTTCCGAAGCGGGAAATGGTGTTCCTGGACGTGCGTGGATTGCATAGTTTACAGAATTCTTGCACTTTTCTCACAGACTCATATGCCTGCTGTGGAGTTTATCTCGTCAGTTGAGGTACAGTACAGTACTGTACCGGCATTTTTGCCAGCGATCATTTTTTTGCCAGCGATCGGAGACTTGAAAGTCCCCTGAGTACGCTGCTTTGGCAGCCGCTTCGGGGGTGAAGCTGTTCCTTGTCGAGATGCTCAATCTTGTCGAAAATAGTTTCTCTGGACTTGGTTCGAGGAGTGGATGTGTGATATTTCGCGCGTGCATTTTGTATTATAGCTACGAACAGTACAGCACCAGACCACAACGTTTCGTCCGATAGCCCTTTTTCACGGAAAAGAAAGCTTCCACCCCTATCTCGGATAACACCAATGTCACTGAAGCGCTACAAAACTCTCATGCTGTGTTTTCAAACTCGTGGATAACAATGTCATAAAAAACTTTTACAGAACTCTTAAAAATTATACAAACCCATGGAGAAAATATAGACTAAGTGGGAGGTATGTGAGTGCGATGTACAGTAACCTTTTCTACCGAGCCCTATATACAAGTTCTAAGTCACTTTCACACCGAGTAATGCAGTTGCAAGTTGTGAAGTCAATCTCAACTTTCCTTTACTTGCGCTTCTATGGAGATAGGTCTAAGCGATTCCCTAGCCAATATCAAAATTCCAATTGTCTCCAACTATGCAGTGCTAAGGGTAGTCTCTCTGAAAAAGTTGATTCTTTGCCAAACTTGGTGTAAAAAAAAAACACATGTCAGATAAAAAAATTCTAGTAGGGCACTTTTTATAAATAGGGACTTGGACGCTGTGAAATCATGTGAAGGCGCCCATACTGCACGAATGAAAGAGTAAACCTTCATAACCCATTTTTACAGAGGATACTTCCAATGTGAATCTATAGTGTAAATTCCCCCCAGTATATACTATCGCTCTACAAGCAAATGTCCTAGAAAGCTCCCCTCTGGCCACGGCACGAAATTATGGACGGTTTGCCCAATAACCCAGACACCCAATCCTCCCATCCAATTTTCTCAACTCTCGTTATCAAATTGGATAGAAGAGAGGACCCTTCCCTCCCCCAGGGCCAGTCTCAACAAAGCTTGCATCCATCCTCCTCCATCCTCCTCCTACACTCCCCCCCCCCCCCCCCACCTTTCAATAATCCTCTTCAAGTAATATTGAACCGAAAAATGCTCTACATCTACCATTAGCAGAAACACTCGCAACAAGCTCCTTTCCCTTTCACTCCTCTTGAATGAACTTAAAAACCTGCCCTTTCAGCAAAGAGGTTATATCCTGTCTACACCCCCACCTCTATAATCAATACTCATATTCCTATCCTCTTCACACATTTACCCACTAGTCAGGTCTAAGTACCATTCAAGTATTTCCAATGTCAAACCCACCATCTCACCATCTCATCACCAACCTCCAAATTATACCCCACTTTAGAATAGATTATAAGTGTACCCACATTGTAAGCTACAAGACAAGTTTTTCAAAAAACAATTCCCATGGTCTCCAGATATATGTACAATGTGATAACAACCTACTCCCCTCTAACACAATGTCAAGTAGCGTATTTTTGATAATCCACATACTGTAAGATTAGGCTAGTGCATGGTGAGGGAAATTGTATCAATATATCAGTGTACAATTGTGCTGTAAGAGCTGTACACCAGGTACTTTGTTTGAAGTTTTTATCCCATTGAATTTTAACCCCGGTAAGAGGCTGAACAGGACAATACACCGCCATCCCGGGGGGACGACAGCAGCACAGTCGCCCACGGCACGATACAAACCGGCGAAACGCTCACACGCACACACAGGTGAACACCAGTTCGCGACGGGACGCAGCGTCCCTAAGACGTTGGACCCACAACTCTACCGGCACTGTACTAGTACAGTACAACACCACGAACCGGCCGGATTGTACAGTTGCTCGTACGGCACACACGCACACTCCTCCACATCATAACCCTGCTGAAAACGTCCGAGCGTGGTGAATTTCCACTTGGTCGTGGCCGTGGAGCCAGAGTAACTGCACTATACGCACGTACCGCGCCAACAACGCGGGTAATCACTCGCTTATGAAATAACGCATCATGGGATGTCGTTCGGTTGGCCCGAAGTTTATGTATGTATGTGTGGTATTGTATATTTATATAATATTACGATCCTCGACAAGGGCCAGTTTTTACGAGTAGTGTGCTACATATGATGCACACCATCGGGCGATTAGTTTCGGAGTTCAGAAGGTTGTGTGGGTTTAGGGTATCTTCCAACAGGCAAGCTTTGACATTCCCGTATTTCGGGGGTGTTTATGGTAGGATGTGTGTGGTGGGGGTAAAGGAGGGCTTTTGTACCACATAACAGGGAATTTGTGGGTGTCTGCACTGTACCTGCATGGTATGATCTCCGTATCCAAGATGGCGAGTTCCAAACTTGAATATATTCTTCATGTATCACGAGATGGGATATATATAGAGACTTAGGCCCCTACCCCCCCACCCCCACCCCCACCCCATAGCTAACTGAAGAGAGTGATACAAGCCACTGATCACATATCCATCAATCCGGAGAAACGAGCACTTCAGCCCATCCCATGCCCTATGAATCATATCTCCACTTTGCCTCCTCCATATATCATTTCCATGCAACCCCCCCCCGTATCTACCACCCGGACCTCCAGATCCATGCCTGATTCGGGAAAACACTCCTTCTCCTCCCCACCCCGACACCAACAACTATCCCAAAAAGCGAGCGAGGAGAACGACAATACCAACAAGACCGCCACATACACGCGCGTAAACACCCCCTCCCGCCCCTAACCGAACGGCACTTTTGCCCTTCCTTGCTTCCACTATGATACTCCAGACATCCCACTCCCCTCCCCATAACGTCACAGCACCAAGTAAAGAAAGCGCACGGCACCCTTTCGAGTGAGAACACATGACACAAGGACAGACATGGCATGTAATATTATCATTAGTGCAAAGAATCGTGCAGCAAGCGCTACATTTCTAGAGAAGGATGTTAAGCGCGAAAACAAAAACGTTTCCGAAAAGTGGGGGAGGATTGTTGGTTAGTGGAAACACATCGTGACTGATTGACTTCGTGTAGTAATGATACCGGTATCATTACTATTATTCCTATCTATCATATGTGAGCAGCTGTTCAGGCCCTGAAAGTCTTTCCCTGGGAAGGAAAGGGGGAGTTTGGCAATTGTGTGCTCCGGGGCATTTGTGCGATTATTCCCAGTCAATGATTTATCGGCCTATACCCACAATACTACTATACTAGGTGTACGTTGTAATAGAATAATACATAAACTACTAGCAAGCCCCCCCTCTCCCCCCCCCCAACTCGAGACCTCGAGGGTCAGCGTTGGCTGCCAGCGTTTATACTACACCCATGCGGGGGAATAGTGACTTGCATGTATGTAAATCTCCCTTTTTCCTCCTTACTCACCTTCTGCCATTCCAGAGTTGTTGGCGAGCGGGTCCACTCTCACAGCAAAGCAAGAAGGACAATATCGACTTTTTGTAATACAGCCAATTAATACGACTCCACATGTCTACAAACCCTCCAGCATCCCCCCCTTCCCCCCCATAAGGCTTCCTCTCATATCACACCACTACCAATCAACCAATTCCAGGACCAATCCCCGCCCCCGCCCCCGCACGTAGGCCCACGAAGGGGATTGGGTTTATAACATAATGGATTATACAGAGGGGATGGTGGAGGGGAGGGATCTGACTCACTTTGGAGCTTCTTCTGTATAAGAGGGGAGGTCGGTGATTGGCCTTTTTTCTAACTCCACCTTAGAGTTTTGATATATGATAGATAGATAGACCCCCTCTTCTAAGTTGACGAAACCATAACTATGATACTGGATATGATTGGAGATACGGGTACACACTTAGGTCATGTTTTTGAGTGGGACTGGGTTGGGCTCAGGGAAACCCTGGGTGGTACTTAGCATATATGCTTTCCTGCACACACAGCCAGACCCCCCCCCCACCGCACTACAATAACTATGCGCACACCGTCAAATACACATTAGCAAGCCGCCATGGACACCATAATCCCCCAGTTCGAAACCCTCCTGACAAAAACGAACACCACTACCACCAACGGCGTAAGCAAACCCCGTCCCGCATTCGGGCACGAGATGAGGAAGTACTTCTCCTTCCACGAGAAATGGATAAACCTAAACCACGGTTTCTCCTCCCCTCCCTCCTCCCCTTCCCCATCCACAGCTAACAAGTCCCAGGCTCCCTCGGCGCAGTCCCAACCGCCATCCGTCAAATCCACCAAACATTGCAACTCCTCAGCGAGCAGCGGCCAGACCACTTCTTCCGGCACATCTACCCCGCGCTACTAGCTAAGTCCCGGGCAGCCGTAGCAGCGCTAGTGAAGGCACCCGTGGACGAAGTGGTGCTGGTACCGAACGCGACGACAGCCGTGAACACGGTTCTGCGAAGCATAAGGTTCAAACCAGGGGACAAGATCCTGTACTTCGACTTCGTATACCCAGCCTGCGAGAAGACGATAAAGTACATTGAGGAAACCACCGGAGCAAATGGTGTGAAGATACCATTGATATTCCCAACATCAAACGAAGAGATACTCCGCCGTTTCCGGGAAGCCATTACCCGAGAAAACACCTCCTCGGGGGAGGAGGGGAGGATAAAACTAGCCATGTTCGATACAGTAACCTGCCACCCTGGCGTCCTCCTACCCTACCACGCCCTCACCAAAATCTGCAAAGAGGAGAACATCCTCTCGCTCGTCGATGGCGCGCACGGAATAGGTCAAATCCCCTTAAATTTGACATCCCTAGACGCAGACTTCTTCCTCAGCAGCCTCCACAAATGGCTCTTCGTCCCGCGCGGCTGCGCCCTACTACATGTCCCGGTGCGAAACCAAGCTCTGATCCGGTCCCCCATACCAACGTCCCACGGATACATCCCGCTCCCTACCACCTCTGGCGGCGACGGCAAGGATGAAAGCGATCCGTTGCCGGAATTGGACAAGCCGCCGTTTGCGAGCATGTTCGAATTCCTCGGCACGATGGATAATAGCGCGTACCTGACCGCCCCCGCGGCAATATCCTGGCGGGAGCGCGTTTGTGGTGGCGAAGATGCTATCATGCGCTACTGCAGCAGTATCGGACGTGCCGGCGCGGACCTCCTCGCGCAGGAGTTACACACGCGTGTTATGGAGCGGGAGAGCGGGGATGCGTGTGCGATGTGGAATGTGGCATTGTCAGTGCTTACCATCGAGTCTGGCCGTGGCCTGAGGTGTGGTGGTGGCAGTGCGGTTCATGTGGAGGCGGCGCATGCGAGGCGGGTGACGGACTTCATGACGAAGTGCATGGTTGAGGAGTATGATACTTCTATCAAGGTTGTGGAGAATTATGATGGGGAGTGGTGGGTGAGAGTCTCCGGCCAGATTTACTTGGAGTTGAGCGATTTTGAGTTCGCCGCTGGGGTATTGAAGGAGCTGATCCGGAGGGTTGGGGAGGGGGAATATTTGAAGGGGGAAAAGGGTGGGTGAATCAATATGATGTTGGGCATGGAGTGTCACTCGGTATTTGGGTTTCCTTTCTTTCCCATTTCCACACAACTTGACATGGATCCGGTGGATACAATTAATTAAACGGAATGAAACGATGGTACAATTGGTGATTTGTTGGCTTTGTCTCCCCGCATTAAGCATGTCCATTCTCATAACCCACTGACTGGCAGCAAGTGCCGCACCGCACCGGACGCAAGGATAGGCAAAAGAAATACACAAGAGCGTGAAAGTGAAATCAAACTCAACTGGCAAAAAAAATAAAAAAATAAAAGCGGAAAAGGAAATAAAAACATTTCATTCAACGTTTCCATTGCAAAACTAATCCCCACTCGAATACACTTCCGCTTCCACTTTCACTCCATTCTCCAATCCCGTCTCTCATTCTGACAAGACAACCCCATTTTCACCTATCCACCACTAATATTCTCTACTGCGTCTTCCTAGCCGCCCCACCACCACCGCCGAGATACCTTCCCAAATCCGTAAGTTCGCCAAAGCTCCTGACACTACTCTTCATAGTGCTCCAAGCGCTCTTGACACTATCTGGAATATTGTTATCCGCGGCGAGCGCATTCCCACGAACTTCAATCCCCTTCAATGCCTCCCTGACGAATTGGCTCTGCGAGTACCTCGTGCGAAGGAAGATGGTGTAAATTGCCAAGAGGATCCAAGAGTTCCTAAAGATTAAGGCGCCACAAAAGATGCGTGCCCAGAGGAAGAGCTCCAAGTTCGCTACTAGGTGCATAGAGTAGTCGTAGTTGTTCTTGACAAACTTTGCAATGGACTCTGAGAATGCTGATTGCGGCTTCGAACTCCCTGGGGAACCTGCGGGAACGGGGGGAGGGGGGAAGATGGTTGGCAAGAGGTTGGCGCGGAGGTATGTTAGAAAGTGGAAAGTGGAGTACACGGCGAATGGGAGGAGAGCGTAGAAGATTGGTTTTGTGTAGAGCCAGATTAGGGCCATGACTGTCACATCGGTACCACGGTCATCATGTTAACAATTATTTCCTACCGGAGAGAAAAATCGGAAGAAGGGCAATGTACACAAATACTGGATATTCTCGTCCGCCAACACCTTCATAACACCGGCTTGCCCTCCAGGTAATTGTCCGCTGCGAACACGCGGTCGGTAAGCCTTGTAAACGACGATACCGTAAGTCACTGCCGCGCTAAGGAAGCCGAGACGGTAGCAGACGCTGGCCACTCGGGTGTTTGCGGAGAACTTTACGGCCGCGAGGGCGTAGCGGAGAGTGGTTAGGAGGAGGGTGAAGTGGCTGTTTTCATCTCCCATTCATGGCTTGTTAAAGAAACAGACAGATAGATGAAGAGAGAGAGAAAGAGGGGAGGGAGGAGGAGGAAGAGGAAGAAGGAGGAAGAAGACATACCCGACGAACCAACCAAACTGCAAAGTCTGTGCTAGAACCATGAGCCGTTGCGGGAGGGGAACTTCTGGCGGTGGAGCCATGATTGTTGCTGTACTTTTTTATTATTGTTTTTAATCCTTTTTAATCCTTCTCTGTTAATTATTGTTTCCCAGGAGGGCTTGTATGTTGTTGTTTAAGGGTACTGCTACGGTGGTTTTATCCGTTGAGTTGAGAGAGGATGAGAGAAAGAAGGGGAGGAGGAGGATGAAGATGGAGAGAGGGAAGGAAGGAGGGGAGGAGGTTGGTGGTTGATGAACGACGGGACTTGTTACTTCTGAGGGTAAGGTGGTTAGCGAATGTCGTCACACAATCTAGGGCTGGATCAAGAGATACTATACCGGTATACTTGCAATACTTTTTTTTACCCACGAGAGCAAAAGGGAAAGAGGATTGCGTTACGGTTAGGAGAAGGGAAAGGGGAGGAAGAGAGTCTGTATCATAATCGAGTACTTTTTACAATGGGATACCGGTAACTCCTGAACGGGTGAACAATCGGCCGTGATAAGTAGAACAACCTAAATACCCGTAACATGATCCTCAATTCAATCCATCTATCTGTGCTCAAGTATTCATCTACTCGAGTACTGTATCTCTGTATCATACCGACGGGCTTTTTTATCTTTCGACTCTGCTCTTTCTCAATTACCTGTGTGGTGCTCACCACCCTTATCATAGTATCATATCAAGGGTTTTTTGTCTTGCAAAACCGTTGTCACCGGCACAGGGACGAGCACTCAATAAAAGCCATCTGTCCACAAGTCGCTCGAGTCGTTCGTTGTTCCACCCACAAGAAAAAAATAAAATAAAAGGGCAAGCCTAAAAAGAAGCCACCTTGACGTTTCCCATGATTGCTCATCAAAATCTACGGCTGATATCGATTTACTAGCCACATCGCCAATAAGGATTGGAGAACGAGGAACACATTTTTTAACTTATTCGTTCAACTCACGGCCGGCAAGAGAGACGCTACTATAATACTATAATATTATAAACCATTTATTCCAGGCGCCCGCAATACCGGAGCATACGTATTGGATGCCTCCCGGAACGGATATGTCGAAGTGGTGTAAATTATGCTCCATAATAAAGAAGTTGGAGAAAAGGCGGGTGATCGAGGTCAAGACTAAGGATGATGGTGAGGCAGCAAAGAAGGCATTGGCACTTGAGAGGTTTAGGAAGATGACAAAAAATCTGTCATCTCTAAAATGCTTGCGTATATGGATAAGATAATACCCTCACTCTCATCCACCTCTCTTGTCTTCCTGTTCTCGCTTCCTCCCTTATCTTCCTTCTTTCCTCGCCCCCTTTTCCACCATTCCCTAACCATCTCTTAATCCTCCTCATTCTGCTATTGTTTTAGAATCCTCTTACAATTTTTCTCCATCAATTTTACTTGAAGAATGTAGTCTAATAAATTCTCATTAGGTTTGGGTGATTAAGAACTTATTCCCACTAGAGGTGGCAGTATTTCATCCCAAAGTTCTTTCTATCTAGGCTATAATGCCTGCTGAGTCCACACACCTGCATTGAGGAGTCAAGTCCAATTGGTACCAAAAATAGCGCATCCCTAACATGGTATAAAACTTCAGGAAACCCCACCTCTTTGAAGAGAAGAAAGGCTAGTTCACCACTACTGATTCTCATTCCTCTTCCAACTCTCAACTTTGATCTTCTACTCTCTCTTTGCACAAACCAACCTCGATTCCTCTCATCAGTTCCACTTGTATCAACTTTGGTGAAGTTCCTATTCTTCTGAAAAACAGCAGGTTGTCAGGTACTATTAGCATTTCCAATTCTAAAGTCAAGGCATTCTTAATAAAACCTGCTTTTACTTCAAGTTTCTGAGAATTACAGCAGTTGAAGACATTGGAACTGCTCTAAATAGCAAATGATAACTTGTATTTGGAACATGTTCAGATTTAAGACTTTTAAAACTAAACCTCTGAAAACCTGAAACTTGAAGAAAACAAGTATATCTATTATAAGTACTTGTAATGTGCTCTCCTAGAGGTACTGAGAGTGCTAGATGAAAGTATCTTGCCATAGGATTATCAGTAGCTATACTCAAACTTCAAAGAAGTGAGATATAGATATAGCTAACAGAGATCTTGATAGGGTTACTGAATAGCTATCTAGTACAATATTGCTAGCTCTTTAAGTCCCAGACTTGATAGCTATTTAAAGTGTAACATCAGCAAAAGATTTATCTTACGTCCCGTACCTCCTCTGCATCTGACGCTCAGGAAGAGCTAAATGTAAACTCCCAATCTGGATGGGCGTGGCCGGATGCACCCCTTTCTTGTCCAGACATATCAGACGGTACTTAGGGGACAATCCCTAGCAACTATTCCCCTAGTTTATTGACTCTGGCCTAATTACTTCCAGCATCCACTGACCCTCGATTCCCGTTGCAAATGCGTGCCTCACACCGATCTACTTTTTTTGGAGTCCCCACGATATCTACTCTCACCAACCCTTTCCTTCCCCTTGATAGCTAGTTTCGTCTGCGCTTCGTCCGCATTCCACCCAATATTTTCCTTTTTTGTCCGGTAGTTCTCCCATCACCCCTGATTTCTCTCCCATTCTCCCTCATGTTGTTTCCATCTTCCTATTCTACTTTGTATTTCTGTGTGCACCCAATGTATTTACTAAGTAGCCTGTTATCGTCTGTGTTTCGTCTGCATTCACCACTTACATTCCTTTCCCATCTACAAGCCTCAGATGACTTCTGCACCTTCGCTAATTGTGCTGTACATTCCAACCGCATATTGTATTTCACTAAATTCGCTGGACGTATTCTAAAATTCTTTTGTAATTTCAGGTTTTGTTCAACTCCATCCGCAATTCATTTGCTCTATGTTTTCTTATCCCGATATCTTCAATACTGTCACCTGAACGAGACCCTGTCCCCCACCTCTCATAGAATCTTACTTTCTCTGTGATAGTTTTAATCTACTTTATTATTTTTTTCCTTACAGATAGCAAATTATGAACCAATAAATTCATTTTCCTCCTCATTGTCCAACCTGGTTTCGTTTAAATGCCGATGGGGATCTTTAGCTGTACTGGACAGATCACAGTCAGTTAAGCCTGCTGGCAGACCTTACATTTCTACTGGTTCTGGTTCTCCCTGACTATATCTTCACGGGGTAGTACACCCACGGCCAATACTGTCCGCTTGTGATCTTAACCTGCTCCGGATGAATTCCAAACTCCCGGTACAAGGCATTGAGGTTATTTGAATATCCATCGGTTCTCTCTACACGTGTTCTGCGATTCTTTGCAATTCTATCCTTTAATCCCCTCGTTATCTGCCCGATGATTTTAGTCTGAAAAGACACAGACGTATTTTCCCACGTTCTTAACTGACGTTCTAGTAGCACTATTTTTCCATTAGCCTGACTATCATTGGACTCTAGCAGATATTTTTTATTTCTACCTTGAGAACTGGAACACATGAAAAAATACTTCATCAATGAGGTTTCCAGTCTGGCAACACTGGAGAGTATGATACAATATAGCCGTAGTCAGACACAGAAATGTGCCGTTAATCTTTCCTAAGAATCCACTATCTATTGTGCCTTTTCTTTTCTTGCCCGAATAAAATTGTGCATATATGACACCTGGAATCTGTGGGGCTAGGAATCTAAGAAAGTGTACCTGCTGGCATTGTTAGACAGATTCAGTCTTACTGTGGTCTGGAATAATGGCAACAAAGAGGTATGAGCATACCTCATACCCATTAGGAGTGCAATTAAACCAGTCACCCGTGAGTAAGTACTCTACTTTTTGTGCACAGGCTATAGGATCCTCCGTATTAAGCTTATAGAGTTCTGTTATAGCCTTCTTTGCAGAATAGAAATATTGGGATCTGCACGCACTGTGCTTTGCTTGGATCTGGACAATTAGTGGCCAGCAGCCATTATATTTAGTCATGCGAATGAGAAGTAGATTATTGATTAAAGAAAACCTACCTGATCATTAGAGCCCACTATAGCATCTGCAAAGTAGGAAAACTCTAACTCGTGCCTGGCATCATTTCAACATGTGCGTACCATTTGGGTCAGGGTAATGGGGTCTGGAAACGAATTCTTGAAAAGTACCCAATCCTATATTAATTCACGGGCTTTGATCTGAATGGTGAGCTCAATCCCCACAGTAGTATTTCGTTGGCTGCTGGTCACCATTGAGGCTGTACTGTCAAATTCTGGAGTTACTGGTTATGTGTGACTTGATGTGATGGCCGGTGTTACAGGTATATTCGGTCCGGAGTCCAATCTGGAGGACGGCACTGATGTTAAATAATTTTGGCTAACTCGTAGTGGTCCTGGTATTTTGGTATTAGGCAGATGCCAAACTCAAGTATATAAGTGAGAGACATAGGCCAAAATTGTTGATTGCATCAGCAAAAAAAAGAGCTGTGTCTGATGTGCAGGTGTCATATCTGGACAGCTGGTAGACGTCAATTGTGTCCTGTGCATCCTGTACATCAGGAGATTCAATGTACGTCCCGGTACGTCAAGTGCATCCTGTGAGTACTGGGGATGCTACCTACATCTGATGGTAACATGGGATGTCAGAGGCGTCCAGTGGTAACATGAGATGTCTGGGGTGTCTAGTGGTAACCGGGGATGTCTGGGGTGTCAAGAAGACATCCTAAGTAAGGAGCCCGACTTGGCAGGCCCCATATCTGGATCTGGTTACTCTCACCCAGGGGTGATACTTGCACGGCCAGAAAAACAAGAATCAGACACTACTAGTACGCTAGCCCTGGTAAGTACTAGAACCAGTCTCTCAGCAACAGAGCTAACCTTTATTCAGGAGCATAAATATAAAACACAGCAGGAAATCTATTTTAGGTTCTAGAAGAATTGTTGAGTGAAAATGCTCCAAGTTCTGACTGGAAAACCGAGTGATAGAGTTCTACTGGTAGTAGCCTGAACCTGATTCTGGTGGACCAGGTGTGGATTATTTTCCTGCCAGTGGCACAGGTCAGGCAACTATACAACATCCTCCCTCACCTTCACTAACAGCTAAGGGCTAACTTTGACTCCAGATTCCTTCAGAGCCCTTTAGGGGGAGTATTCAATGCTTTGGCATCTAAACATACTTGAGGTCAACTTTCCAACGGTGTAAAGGATGTCTACTTGACAACAATATCCATGGAGTTACAGCCTGGTGAGCCTTTGTTTGAGTACTGACTTTGACGCAAGATTCCTTCAGAGTCCTTTGGGTATAGCACACGATACCTTGACACCCATACCTATGTGAAGCTAGCCTTTTAATGGTGTAAAGAACGTCTACTTGACGCCAATATCCAGGGGGTTACAGGCTGTTATAAAGGTGGTATTCTCTGGCAATGTTTTAACTAAGTACTGATTTGATGCCAGATTCCTTCAGAGTCCTTTGGATGCAGCACGCGATACTTTAGTGCCTAGACATACTCGACGCCAGCTTTCCAATGGTGCAAAGAACATCTACTCGACGCCAATATCCATGGAGTTACAGGCTGTTATAGAAGTGGTATTCCCTAGTGAGGTTTTGACTAAGTACTGACTTTGACACCAGATTCCTTCAGAGCCCTTTGGATGCAGCATTCAACGCTTTGGCACCTAGACCTACTTGATGCCAGCTTTCCAACAGTGCAAGGAACGTCTACTCGACGCCAATATCCATGAAGTTACAGGCTGTTATGGCAGTGGTATTTCCTGGTGAGGCTATAGTTAAGTGCTGACTTTGACGCCAGATTCCTTCAGGGTCCTTCGGACGCAGCATTCAGCACTTTGGCACCAAGGCCTACTCAATGACAGCCTTCCAACAGTGCAAGGAACGTCTACTCGACACCAATATCCATGAAGTTACAGGTTGTTATAGAAGTGGTATTTCCTGGCGAGGCTATAGCTAAGTTGTTAGGCGGACGCCAAACTCAAGTATATAACTGAGGGACGTAGACCCGAAATCTTGGATTGGAGAATCTGTCGAGGAAGGCTCGTCTCGATAAAGTAAGGTAAGGTAAAGATTTAAAGCCTGAAACAATATTATATTGATAAGATCTCTTCTCCATTGCTTAATGATCTCTCACCAACTCAGACTGAGTCGATCTTACTTATAGTAGCTAGTCGGTACTTCTAATCCTCCTACTAACTATGTACCGCTCGCCTTCTTCTCCAGTTCAACTTAAGTGCGAACACTGTTTGACCCTGAAAACGAGCACACCACTCTACCGCTTAGTCGCAGCTTCCTATTAGGAGCTTCCGATCTTTAGCTCGTATAGACTATGCTGCATACTCTAGACTTAATTGCTATCGTTCCAGTAATCTCTTCCATTCATGAAGTGATCAAGTTCGTATCGGGCTGCCTATACTTCATGCAAGTAAGAGTCCGACGTGCCAACATCTTATGGACCCTTCTCCAGCTATGGCCTTCTAACTGAGCATGCTTCCCCTTGGTCCGCCAGCCTCCGCAGAGGGGTCCCATTACCAGGACCAACCAACATAAAGCTGATCTCAGTAGGTAGGGTGTCATCCGTCTGTCCGTTGTATCATCATCTGCAACTTCCGTATGGGTACTGGGGTCCCTGTCTTCAGTCCTTAATTACTCAACAACCAACCGACCAATTTCTCACAGATGACTTCCTACGCTCTAGCCAGAGTCCCCTCTATGCTATTGGTAGAAATTCCCACGGTCAGGGGTCTTGTGCCGTCGTGCAGGGAGCTCTGAACATGTAGGTCCGGTTGGTAGAAAATATCTCATACTAAAATAACTTTGACGACGGTCAGGATTGAACACGTGACTTGTCGATAGATGTCACGTGATACTTCCATTGAGCTATGAACATGCAGGCTCCATAAGGGGGCAGGAGGGGGGTGTTGGGTCCGCTAAATTGAGGCTCTGTGTGCAGTTACCCTACCGTGGGTCTGTGCATATGTCTCGGATTTCCATATGCCTAACATAAGTGCTCGTTTGATATCAGATTCCTTCAGAGCCCTTTGGACGTAGCATTCAATGCTTTGGCACCTAGACCTACCCGATGCCAGCTTTCCAACGGTGTAAGGAACGTCTACTTAATACCAACATCCAAGGAGTTACAGGGTATGATAGAAGTGGTATTGTCTAGCGAGGTTTTGACTAAGTACTGACTTTGATGCCAGATTCCTTCAGAGCCCTTTGGACACAGTATTCAATGCTTTGGCACCTAGACCCACTCGATGTCAGCTTTCCAATAGTGTAAGGAACGTCTACTCGACACCAATATCCATGGAGGTACAGGCTGTTATGAAAGTGGTCTTTTCTAGTGTAGTTGTACTCACTGCTTCTGTATATTAACTTCAATAATAAAAGCAATTTTAGTATATGCACTTTTTGTGACCCAGGTCAGTAGTAGTGTGAGTTCCACTCTGGTATCTGATTCCGATAAATCGGGTAGTTTGGTAGATGTCTTCAGATACCAGTACAACGTCCTGAGACGTCCTGCACCTTCACTTGTGACATCTGGTTGTGTCCTGTGTGTTTGGTTGCTACATCTGGTTGCATCCTGTATATCCAGGGCTTGGTGGCTGCGTTCTGCTACCGGTTGCCATGCCTGTTTACATCCGGGATCTCGATTCGTGTTCCGGCATTCTGTGCTTCTGACGCACAGAACGCACAGGACATGAGTATTTATTTTTATTGATGTGGAGAATCTGTCAAGGAAGGATCTTCTTGATAAAATAGGTAAAATAAAGATTTAAAGTGTAGAACAATATTATATTGATAAGATCTCGTCTCCATTGCTTGATGATGTCTGTAAAGGTTGGGAGGTACTTCGATTTTTATATTCTACGTCTGAGTGTTCACGGACTACTTCTAACTACTATGCCTACGAAGTACCACTCTGGTTTTAATATGCAAATGTCCAGAATCTTATAAGTACGAGCACCGTTTGACCCTGAAACTTATCACACCCTTTCACGGTATTGGAATAGTATTCCTCCGTTGAGATGACTGCCCTATTTGTTATACCAAACAGTGGTCTCCAACTTAGTTGTCCGCATAGACTATTATATTACTCCAGTCTTGATGACAATCATTCCAGTAGTCTCTTCGGTCATGAAGTGATCAAGTTCATGCCAGGCTACCTAGTGCCAATCGCAAGTCTGCGCCCAGTGTGTCAACGTCTTAAGGGGCTCCGACTTATCTAGGTCTTCCATTCTGAGTGTGGTTCCCCTTGGTCTGTCGGCCTCTGTAGAAGGGTCTTATTACTAGGACCAACTAACCTACAGCTGATCTCAGAAGGGTATTGGTTGATTTGGTATACCCTGTTAGGCATATGGAAATCCGAGACATGTGCACAGACCCACAGTAGGGTAACTGCGCACAGACCCTCAATTTACCGGAGTGCCAACACCCCCCTCCGGCCCCGTTATGGGGCCCGCACGTCATTAGCGAGATTTCGAGAGTTGCGTCCCATAACTAAAATGTCACATCAATGAAGCCCACTTCATAACACCATATACGTCGCCGCCGTCCGTCCGACCGCATGCTGTTCGCAGGATATATGAGAGGGGACCTTTGGCGACATCTGGGAAGTGGAA
>JACCEG010000348.1:5496-58131 GCA_014065205.1 Tuber brumale | reverse complement strand
AATGAGGTCATGTGCGAAACATAACATATCATCATAACCATATCATATGACCAAAGTGGTCATATGTGCGAAATCCCATGACCTCTAATGAGGTCATGTGCGAAACATAACATACCTATGACTCATAACTATGAGTCATGTGAAAACCTTTCCTTGCTAAGCCACATTCGTGACAGCAAATGTCCAGAATCTTATAAGTGCGAGCACGGTTTGAGCCTAAAACATATCACATCTTTTTTACAGTTACGGAATTGTATTCCTCCTCCGAGATGACTGAGCTATTTGTTATACCAAAGAGCTACCTTCAACTGAGTTTTCCGCATAGACTATTATATTACTTTGGTCTTATTGATTATCATTCCAGTAGTCTCTTCGGTCATGAAGTGATCAGTTCTATGCCAGACAACTTAGTACCAATTGCAAGTTCAAACCCAACATGTCAGTATCTTAAGGGTCTCTGACTTATCCTGGTCTTCCATTCTGAGTGTGCTTCCTCTTGGTCATTGGGCCTCTGCAGAGAGGTCCTATTACTAGGACCAACCAACCTACAGCTGATCTCGGAGAGGTATTCCTGGATTCGGTATATTCCTAATAGCTTCCACTATTGGGACATCCTGTTGGAGTCTTTCACCAAAAACGTCCCCCAACCTACAGCCTACAGTTTAGGAAGCCTGACTCTGAAGCCTACTATATGAATGCGCCTCCTACAGAATCCTTCTGTCCCACTTCTAAGCCGGATTTCTTCCATTCGACTGCTCCGATATCACCAATGGTCTCCTCTTATATATGTTGCAAACAGCATGCGGTCGGATGGACTGCTGCAATGTACATGATATTCAGTAGTGGGCTTCATTGTTTTGACATTTTAGGGACAGGAGGCAACTCGCGAAATCTCACTAATGATGTGCGGGTCCTATAAGGGGGTCAGAGGAGGGTATTGGCTCTCAAGAAAACCGAGGGTCTGTGCGCAGTTACCCTACCATGAGGTTTGTACTCTTTTTGTCGCAGATTTCCAGAGGTTTAATATCAGCTCCCTCCTACCAGGCTTCACCTCGAATGCCTTTATAACTATTATACACTTTCTAAATACATTTTAATACTCAGTATGGTCAGAGTAAAAAACCTTCCCCATTTACTTGTCCACGGTAGGAAAACCTTTTCTTCACTATCTTGCTTCTGCCCTTCCTGGGATGTCTGGATTTTCATTATAAAAGTTTTCCACAACTTCCTCTACATTTTCCATACTCATGGCTGGCTCCTCTGTGTTCCCATCTTCTGCACAACCTTGCCATTTGACGAAGTACCACAGTTCTCACTTCTCTTGATAGTGGCCGCGTCCCCATTTTCTGTAAGAGCTGATCTTGTTTCTTAGTATTTTTTCAACATCCCATTGTAGATTGCCCCGCAATATCTTCTGGTTCTCTAGTGGATTGTTGATGATGGTCATGAACTGACTCACGATAGGGCTCCAACAATGTGACATAGAATAGAGGCTGAATGTTCAATCTATGGGATATATTGAGCTTGAATGCTTGTAATCTTCCCTTTACCATGTTTTGGAAAGGACTGTACAACTTCAGACTTAGCTTCTTCGATTTGGAACTGGTGCGAATATTTTTTGATTTTTTAACATTACCTTATCGCCGATCTTGAAGTCTGGTATTTGTTGAGCTTTCCTGGCATAATATTTCCATATTTCTTCTCTTATCTTTTCTGGTGACCCTCATGCTTATTCAGGTATAATCTTAATCCAGTTTGTGTAGAGTGTTACTCTGGGAACTTGAGCTTCTCACTTTCTCATGCATGCGGTCTGTGGATGGAATCCGTAGTTTGCATAGAATGGTGACATTCTATGAGCATTAGTTGCGGAGTTGTTATGGGCATGTTCAGCTAGTGGTAGTAGCTGATACCAATCGTCCTGATCATAGATGATAAAACTTCGCAGGTATCCTTCCAGGACTTGGTTGGTACGTTCGGTTTGCCAGTCAGTTTGCGGGTGGTTTGCTATTCACATTCTTCGCTTAATTTCTTGCACTTTGCAGAGGGATTCCCAGAGTTCTCCTGCGAACTTTGAGTCCATATCTGCAATGATTTCACTTGGCACGCCTTGCAGCCTCAATACCTCTCTCAGGAATGTGTTTGGGATATCTGTTGCTGGAGCCGATTTCTGTAGTCCAATGAAATGTGCCATCTTTGTGAATCGATCTACTACTGCCATTATCTTAGTACATCATTGCAAGTCTGGTTATTGTGTGATGAAGTCCACTGAGATGGACGGCCATGCTAAATAGGATGTTTGCAGTGCTTAAAATAATCTGTACTTAGGGTATCTAGGTGACTTGTTATGTTGGCCTTCATCACAGGATCGTATGCAGTCATTGACCTATTCCGCATGTCTTTTCCCGTAGAAGTCCCACATAATGATTTCCTAGGTTTTCTCTTGTGCAAAATGTTCTGCAACTTTTGCAGTATGATATCCTTCTGCGGTTTTGGTATATAGTACCTGACTATTGGATACAAATGCTCTTTGCTTATAATATAGTAGATTATCAGTTAAGGTGCAATCCCGAGAGAAATCCTTTCCATTGTCTCATTGCCTGCTGAGCTGTTCCTTCCGTTGTCTTCAAGCTGTATCCGTCTCGATTGCTGCCTGTATCTCGCTTAAGAACTCAGGATTAAACCACTACATAGCCTTCGGTAGGATTATCACATTTGACATTAGAACTTTCTCTGGTACATCTGAAATGTCGTACTAGTGTTCGTTGTCTTTAACCGATACCTGTAGATAACTGATGCTAGGTTCCTGTTCTTTCAGGATTAAAGATCTTGTCACTATATAGGTACTTCTGAATCCTGTAGTTCCTCATACCATATTTTCCAAGTGGTCTACTTGTATCATGTCTGAAGTATTGATTTTTGTCTACCACCAGTTGGGCTACGCGATCACCCATTCTTATCTGGCAGTCCATGTCTGTATGATTGAAAAGTACGACCTTGAGTTCATTGGCCTAATCGGCATAGATTACTCGAGCTCCTGCAGAGATTCCGCTTTGCACAGCTAATCCACTTCTGGGGGCAACTCTTCAACAAGTTCCTTCTGGAAGCCACAAGGCTATCTGCGCCCTTATTAATACTTGTCCATAGTTCGAGAAAATGTAATCCTCAGTGGCATACAGGTCATGTCATGCCGTAATTCTTAAGCTCTTTGTTAGCAAGTATGCCATTTTGCTCAATTTCTTGACACTGATTACGAGTTCCTTTCCACCTCTTCGAGGTTCCAGATCCTAATCCTTATCACCATCCCAATCTTCACCTTAATCACCTGCCCTCGCTACTAGTAATACCAAGAAAGTTTCTGGTATTAAAACTTTCTTTTCTGCATTGTATAGCTCACTCCTCAGGACATTACACAGGCCATCTGCTAAATGCGGCAGGCTTTCCGCCCTTCATGCCTAAGTGGTATATAGTATGAAAATTGTAATCCCCTAGCTTCTGAGCACATCAAATTTGACAGCCACTTGAGACTTTGGAGGTGAGGAAGTATTATAGGTTCTGATAGTTGGTAGCGACAGTAAGCGGGTTTTCCGTCTCAATCGAGTAGTCTCTCCATTCCTTAAATGATTTAACAATTGCAAGAAATTCTGTATCATGAATTTCTATATTTCGCTCCCTGGTGGTTAATTTTCATAAATGTAATACTACTTGTTAGTCGGATACCGAGCTCTAGTGCAATTGAGGAACGAAGGCCAAAATCTACTTGTGGAGAATATGTCACCGAAGGCTTGTCGTGATATAATAGGTGAAGTAAAGATTTATGAGGTAAGCAATCATCCACTGATAAGATGTCTTCTCCACTGGTTGGTGATGTCGGTAAAGCGCAGGATGTACTTCGATATTTATATCCCACGTCTGAGCTTTTGCGGACTACTTCTAACTACTATGTCTTCGAAGTACCACTCGGGTTTGAATACGTAAACCTCTACTATCTTACAAGTGCGAACACCATTTGACTCTGCAACATATTACACCCTTTCACGGTTACGGAATAGTATTCCTCCATTGAGATGACTGCTCTATTTATTATACCAAACAGTGGCCTACAACTTAGTTGTCCACATAGATGATTATATTACTTTAGTCTTGTTGACTATTATTCCCATAGTCTTTTCGGTGATATAGTGATCAGATTCATGCTGGGCCACCTAGTGTCAATTGCCAGTCCGAGCCCAATGTGTTAACGTTTGAAGGGTCTTGGACTTATCTAGGTCTTCCTTTCTGAGCGTGCTTCCCCTTGGTCCTCCTGCCTCCACAGAGGGGTACCATTATTAGGACCAACCAATATACAGCTGATCTCAGAAGTGTATGAGTGGATTTGGTATATCCTCAATAGCTTCTGCTACTGGTACATCCTCTTGAACTATTTCTGCGTGATAGTCCCATCACCTGCGGCCCATAGTTTAGAAATCCTAATAGTCAAGCATACTAGCTCATTGCGCCTCCCACGGAATTCATCCGTTCCACTTCCCCGAGGTCGCCAAAGGGTCGTGTGCATATATCGTAAGAGCACTATTAAGCTGTAGAGACAGCCGTGACGTATATGATGTTATGAAGTGGACTTCCTTGATGTGACATTTTAGTTGCAGGATGCAACACGCGAAATCTCGATAACGATATAGGGGCCCCATAAGAAGGCCGGGAGGAAGCATTTATACTCCGGAAAATCGAGGGTTTGTGCACAGTTAACCTACCATGATGTCTGTGTACTTTGTCTCAGATTTCCATACGCCTAATATGAGCTCTCTCCTACCAGGCTTTGTCCTGAATGCATTTAGAACTTTTTATATTTTTCTAAATACCTTTTAAGACTCCATGTAGTCAGGGTATAAAACCTCTCATGTTTACTTGGCGATGGCAGGAAAACCCTTTCCCCACTACCTTACTTCTGCCCTTCCTGGCATGTCTGGATTTTCATTGTGAAAATTCTCCAAAACTTCCTCCGCATTTTCCATGCCGGTGGCTGGCTCCCATTTGTTCACATTTTTGGAACAATCTTGTCATTTGACGAAGTACCACAGTTCTCACTTCTCTTGATTCCTGCCATATACCTGCTTTCTGTAAGAGCGAATCTTGCTTTCTACTATTTTTTCAACCTCCCATTGTAGATCGCCATCATCATCGTCCGGGTCTCTAGGGGGCTGCTGGTGATTTTTCATGAACGGATTCGCGATAAGATTCCAATAGTGCGACATAGAATACCGGGTGAATGTTCCATTGATCGGACATGTTGTGCTTGCAAGCTTCTAATCCGCGTTTCTCCCAAATTTGCAACAGACTGCGATGCTGTCGACTTGGGTTCTTTGATTTCCATCGTATGCGAATGTTTTTTGCATTTAAGATTACTTTGTCTCCGATCTTGAAGTCTGGCTGCTGTCAAGCTTTCTGGTCATAATATTTTGACATTCCTTCCCTTGTCTTTTCTTGTGACTCTTGTGCTTGTTCAAGTATCGCCTTAATCCAGTTCGTGTAGAGTGTTGCTCCAGAATATTGAGCTTCTCGCTCCTTCTTCCACTCTGTTTGTGGATGGAATCCGGAGTTTGCGTAGAATGGTGACATCCCATGAGCATTGGTTGCGCAGTTGTTATAGGTATATGCAGCTAGTGGTAGTAGCTCCTACCCATCGTCCTGATCATAGTTGACAAAACTTCACAGGTATCCTTCCAGTACTTTGTTGGTCCATTCGGTTTGTCCATCAGTTTGACGGGAGTATGCCAGTAACATTCTTCACTTAATCTCACCCTGTTTGTAGAGCGATTCCCTGAAATCTCCTGTGAACTTTGAGTCCATATCCGCGACGATTTTGTTTTGCAGGCCATGTAGCCTCCACACCTCTTACAGAAATGCTCTTGCGACATCTTTGGCTGTGGCCGATGTCTGTAGTCCAATGTAATATGCCATCTTCATGAATCTATCAACTACTACCATTATTTGAGTACGTCCTGGTGACTCTAGTAGTTGTGTAATAAAGTCCAGTGAGATAGACGCCCATACCGTGTAGGGTATTTGCAATGGCTACAGCAATCTGGACTTAACATCTCTCCACGATTTATTATATTGGCATTCATCACAGGATCTTGCATAGTCATTCATCCATTCCACAAGTCTTTTCCCGTAGAAGCCCTGCATTATGATTAAAAAGATCTTCGCTTATCGGAAATGTCCAGTAACCTTTTCTACGTGACATTCTTCTGTGACCTTGGTATATAGCATATGACTATCTGGTACAAATAGTCTTTGCTTATAATATCGTAGATCATCAGTTAAAGTCCAGTCCTTGAGGAAACATTTTCCTTCGTCTTTCAAGGTAGTAAGTTCTTCCCTACGTTGCCTCCAAGCTGGGTCCGTCTCAATAGCTGCTTGGATCTTGCTGTTAGGCATATGGAAATCTGAGACAAGTGCACAGACCTACGGTAGGGTAACTGCGCACAGACCCTCGATTTACCGGAGTGCCAATACCCCCCACCAGCCCACTTATAGGGCCCGCACGGTATTAGCGAGATTTGGAGAGTTGCGTCCAATAAATGTTACCTCAATGTAGCCCACTTTATCACACCATATACGTCGCCACCATCCATCCAACCGCATGCTATTTGCTGGATATATGAGAGGGGACCTTTGGCAACATCTGGGAAGTGGAACGGAGGAAATCCATGAGAGGCGCATTGCGAGAGTAGGCTTCAAAGTAAGGCTTCCTAAACTATGGGCCAAAAATGACGGGACGTTTTCGGCGAAATACTTCAAGAGGATATTCCAGTAGCAGAGGCTATTAGCGGTATACCAAATCTACTCATACCATGCGGAGATCAGCTGTAGGTTGATTGGTCCTAGTAATAGGACTCCTCTATGGAGGCCGGCGGACCAAGGGGAAGTATGTGCAGAATGGAAGACCTAGATAAGTTGGAGTCGCTTAAGACGTTGACACGTTGGGCTCAGACTTGCGATTGGCACTAGGTGGCCTGGCATGAACTTGATCACTACATGACCGAAGAGATTACCAGAACGATTGTCAACAAGACTAAAGTAATATAACAGTCTATGCGGATATATAAGTTAGAGGCGGCTGTTTGGAATAACAAATAGCGCAGTCATCCTAATGGAGCAATACTACTCCATGACCGCGAAAGGGTGTGATAAGTTTCAGGGTCAAATGGTGTTCGCACTTACGAGATTCTAGACGTTTGCTTACTAAAACCATAATGGTACTGTGGGAGCATAGTAGTTAGAAGTAGACCGCGAACACGCAGATGCGGAATATGAATATCGAAGTGCTTCTCGAGCTTTACAGATATCATCAAGCAACAGAGAAGAGATCTTATCAATATAAAATTGTTTACCTCATAAATCTTTACTTTACATTTACCTTATCGAGATGAGCCTTCCTCAACAGATTCTCCAAATGAAGATTTCGGCCTACGTCCCTCAGTTGTACTGGAGATTTGGCGTCCGCCTAACAGTATATCGTTAGTTCTCCTGTTACTAAGGCTCGCTATATGAACCACCAGTTCACTTCAAACTCCACTTGCAGCTCAGACTTCGACTACATTGTCAAAGCACCTCATTGTCCCAGTTACATTCCTACATTCGAAGAAATCTTCGCCACGGCGGTCTTCGAAATCAAAGAAGAATATACGTAAGATCGCTTATGGTTCACGATATCTTTCGGGATCCTAACGAGGGATCAATCTAATCACATATATCGCACCTGACACGGTTCGAACTTTGACTGGAGTTCCACAGAGTCAGAAGACATTGTTGACCGAATTATCCACTACTCTGAAGACAAGGAGTGAGGCACAGATATCCGTGGGCAAGACATCCCCTCCGCTTTGGCCTAAAATGTATAAATGTACTATAAGTATATTTTGAACCTTGAGAAAAGGGAAATTCAGGTCCGGAGTCCAGAATCAGAGCGACCAAACTCTTTCATACCTATACCTCTAGAGTTTCTTAAGCGTTGCATACCATATATACGATTCCTTAAACCCTTTGAACGATATCAAGAACTCTGGTATGAAGTACCAGTAATCACTCATCCAGGGCTATTAAAGCAACCAACCTATCTGGAAAGTATCACAATGGCTGAGATTCCTCAAGACCCGAGAAAAAGAATAATAGAGGGAGAACCTATGGATATGCGACCCGATACGACGGATAAAACCAATGATTTGGCTATTTGGAGTCTTTCCCTGTCAACACCTCCTGAACCCACATTCCGGAGAGGAAATTTACCATCTCACCGATCTTCTAGTGTCGCAAGCACACATTATATATCAAGGGACTCTACATCAAAACCAGGTGGAGACCACGCTGCCAATTTAGCCAGGCTAGCCACTCCTCTGGGAATAACATTATGTCGAATGAGGCAAGACATTGACACCTTGCTTGACCAAGCCAATATTGCCTTTAAACATTTGAAGAGAGCTACCCAGTACAATACCTTAAAATTACTTAAGGTTCAACAAGAAATCGCCGAAGGACAAGATATCCATGATAATGATATCGCAATTTTGTTGATGCAGCTGGCAGGGGTGGAAAGCGAAGTTAAGGGTATCCAAGAGGAAATGCTATGGGAGGTGGCAAAGAAAATAGTCGCGCAAGATAAGCGGCGACAGGAACGTGAAGAGGTAACCACGAGGTTACATGGAACGCTCGGACAAGAAAGCCAAGGGGTATTAGCCCACGACCAAGACCCTGAAACTGATGGTCCTTAGTCTAAGGGCAGAATTCGTAGAATTTCGTGCCCAATGCACTACGCAGGAAAGAGAGGTCAACTATACCTTAGGGCAAGGGCACCTAGATGCTACTACGTACCAGGCAGAGATTCGCAGGTCCCTAGATCAGCAACAGCGGCAAAATAAGGACACAAACAATACCGTCAAGGCCTTAACAGCAGCGGTAAATAAAATAATGGCTGCCACACCTAGCCCGGAAGTGGCTCAGCCCGCACCCTTACCTGCCATTCAAGAGACTGATAGTGAGGAATATTATGCTCCGCCTACACGAAGAGAAAAGGGGAAAGGTAATGAAGCCCCTAATGCATCCCCCTCAGGTGCCCAGGGAGGTCACCCTGGAGATCCTAGTGTTGACGATGAAGATGACGATGAGAGAGGAAGAAGGAGAGGAAGTCCTAGCCGGGGCAGATGAGGACAGACACCAGAACAGTCTGGAATGGCGGTAATGCTTGCTAATGCAATGGCGCTAGATATTAAGCGACCATCAGAGCTACCCCCATTCATTGAGGATAAACCCGCACAAGATGCATATGTGTGGGTTGTCCAATGTACCGACTATTTCGAACGAAACCTGGGGATCTGGGACAATGCTCGGGAACAAGTTATATACCCACTGAGTCGTATGCGAGGAGACATAGTACTTCCTTATACCATTTGGTATGGGAAAGCTATGGACGGAATTCAAGGGGAAACCCAGCAGCCGGAACTGGCTACGTGGACTCATTTTGAACAAGATATAATCAAACAATTTGCCGCAGTGGAAGCTGAAGGACTAGCGCTTCGAGCAATGAAGCTAGTCGACTACAGCGGCAGTATTGAACGTTATCTAGCGGTCCTGCATAACCATAGTAGTGTTGCACACATGACCGGAGAGTCCTGCAGTCAGGAAGTAGAAGTTAAACTTCTGAAATAAATTGTCCGCAGGTTGTCGGACCTGCAGAATACAACGGATCAAGAATGAGAAGAGGCGCTAAGGCTGTGTGGTCCGTCAGAAGAAGGGCTCCTAGCCAGAGAAAAAATTGGGCGAGACAAACTGTCCAAGCCTAAAGTAGTCCAAGAGGTCAAAAGAGAAGACCGCAGGGACTCTAAACCGAAGTGACAAAGGGAGAATAAGCCTTATGTGAGGGGAGGTGGCGCTCCACCACGAAAATGAGAAAGTGAAAACGAGCCGGAAAAGCGGAGCACAGGGTTGGGAGATGGGACTAAGACCACCCACATGAACTTAGGCGAGGCTCATACCGGTATCCCACAGAGTGGGATAGATAGTCGGGGGCGAGAGGGTCATTGTACACATTGTGGCAAGACAAACCACACCTACCAGATGTGTTGAGGAGATGCCTATATATTGGCGGCAACGGTCAGCTCAAGACCAATAAAAAGGGGAACTTGTCGTGCACGGTTGGCTATCGTAAAGCAAATATTAGCATGCAGAGTCACTTCCGCCCAACAACCAGCCCGAGTGAATAAGATCCGCTAACTGGCGGACGATGAAGAACTGACCAAGGTCAGTTCATTGGCACCAACGGCGACAGCGTTTGGGTATTCAGTGTCCTGATAGAGCTGGAATCGAAATGGGAACCTCCTTTGGCTAGGGTGTATTCGGTACTGACCATTATGGGGATCGGGTATTCTGTGTACAACCACAGGAATTGAAACTTAAATTGATCAAAGCGGTGCGAAGCGAGTCTCTCCTGTCAGGATCAATGCAAGTAGGCTTCAAGTGAAGTAACCCCAGGAGGGACTTGAGAGCTCAAACACAGGAATCAATATATGGAGAGTCTCGATCGAAAGAGAAGATAGTCAACATGCCCACATGGCCTGGGAGCCAACAGTACTAAGTTCCTCGAGTTACCTGGTGGTCACCCACTACATGTATGTAAGCAAGTTACTATACCAAAGAGGTTGGGACATAGTAATGCAAGATCTACCTAATAACAATACACGACAAGAGGACAACCGACGCAGGCCATTTCACCTACCACACGAGTCTGAGTCGTATTATATGTATGTACTATCTTGCCTTCTGGCCAGAGTGTGGGAGAGGGATGCACTACCTTGGTGCGCAAGGCCCCTCTGAGGGAGCTGGATGGATAACTCACACCCTAAGGGAAAGGATCAGTGAAAACAAGAGCCCCATACTAGGGGAGTAAAATGGCTAACAACCGCTCAAAAATCTACTATGAACCTAGATTTGTCGTGTTGGGAGAAGGTATTCAGCCTGAAAGCTGGTCGTGCGCAATTCCGTATCAGTGAAATGCCGCTTAGTATGTAGATCCAGATTGTTAGAGCTAAAGAGTTACTAGTTTGTCTGAGGAGACCTTAATGGTCGAAACTATGGAGGCGTAGTAACAAACATCTTGTTACCTACACGCGACACCAACAATGCCTAAACGAAAAAACCAAGAATGTCTTATCCACTCCAAGCGCGTGGAATTAGACGCTCCAAAACCAAAACAATACAACTGCCCAGAGGGGATAGCTTACCTCCACATACACGATAAGCAGTACAAAGTGAAAGTGCTGTTAGACTCAGAATCCAACGTGTTCCTTATTAACAGAAATCTAGTTGAAGACCTTCGTGTTCCTATTATTGAATGCAACAATGCAGTTGATATCTCAGGCTTTGATGGATCATCAGCTGCCACGGGAGGGAAATATTACACTCTTACTATAAAATTGGAAATAGGAAAAAATCGACACTTCGCAGAGGTGTCATGTGAAGTGGTTAAAGCAGGTCACTATGGAATGATAATTCTATTTGGTTGGTGAAATCGTGAACACCCAGTGTCTCACATAAAACATGCAGAAAATTGGACCTTTTCCGCAAAATGTTGTGAAAACAGTGTGGAAGAAGATAAAGGAATAGCGGATATGTTCGAATACAATGAATCCATTGCCAGGGATCATAATGCATACCGCATCGAAAGAATGGCAGACATCGAAAATACAGTGGAACGCGAATCGTCACAGCAAGAATACTGCCATTACAAACATTTGTTTGAAGTCCAGGCGGCAGAAAATCTAGCCCCAAGAGGGACTTTCAATCACGAAATCAAGTTGATTACAGGATCAACTCATCCTTTGGGACTGATATATCCACTATCCGAAAAACAGCTTCAGGCTTTACGGGAATACTTGGAAACCATTATTACGCAGGGAAAGAGTACTCGAAGTCAATCTCCTACAGGAGTACCCATATTATTCATACCCAAACCTGATGGAAAGCTACACTTGGTTGTGGATTACCAGAATCTGAACAAGATTACTTTGCTCAACAAACATCCCCTTTCACTAATGTCTGAACTCAGAGATAGAGTAGTGGGCGCAAGGATCTTCCCCAAGTTAGACTTTAAAGGTGGCTGCCACCTGATTAGGATTAAGGAAGGTAATGAAAGGAAAACGGCTTTCCGAACGTGATATGGGCATTACGAATATAAGGTTATGTGATTCAGCTTGGTCAACACTCCCGCCAGCTTCCAAGATATGATAAACCAAGTACTTAAAGAATACTTGGATTTCAGAGTGGTGTGTTATCTGGACGATATTCTCATCTAGTCAAAGGATGAAGAAAAACACATCGCAGCGGTGAAGAAAGTTTTACGAAGTCTATCAGAGTTTCAATTAGCGGTACCACTAAAAACGTCGACCTTCCACACCACGGAGGTAGAATTCCTCCGCTATATGGTAGCTATCGATGGGGTGTCTATGAGCACCCACAAGGTGGAATCCATAATGGTTGGGAAAGCACCAAAGTCGGTCAGAGAAGTACAAGTCTTTATCAGATTCGCTAACTTCTATCGACATTTTATAAAAAACTTGTCGACTATTTGTAAACCTATAACCGAGACATTACAGGAAAATCCGCAGAATTTCAAATGGAGACTGGAACAAGATACGGCATTCAAAGAATGAAAACACCAATTCACTACAGCTCTCATACTCTGCTACTTCTTCCTAGAAAGAGAAACTGTAGTAGAAACCGACGTTAGCGATTTCACATGCGGTTGCCTGCTTTCTCAATACTTTGAAAAAAGCTTACATCCAGTAGCTTTCCATTCCAGAAAACTAAACTCAGCGGAGCGCAATTATCAGATTCATGATAAAGAACTTCGCGCGATGCTTCAAGCATTTAAGGAATGGAGACACTACTTGATCGGAACAGAAAACCCGCTTACAGTCTTTACCGACCATCAGAACCTATAATATTGTGCGTGGACAAAATTAAGCGGAGAATGACAACGACAACGGACATACAATTTGCCCCGCGATGACAACTCTCATACATTCAACCACCTCAACATCAACTAACAAAAATAATAAAAAATAATATAAATACATAGCAGTAATCACTACTTAGAATAAAAAAAAGAGGTGGTATTATGGGGTATGGGTTGGGTGGTAATGATCTTTGTGGTGGGGCTGTTGTGCGAGGTTGTCCAGGAGCGATCGGTTGTCATGCCACCTGGCGCCTCCGCTTAATTTTGTCCACCCACAATACTTCCGGACCTAAAAAGTCCAGAGTGGCCGTCAAATTCGATGGGCTCAGAAGCTCGTGGAATAAAATTCTTGGATTGTATACCGACCAGGGACGAAGGGTGGAAAGCCTGATGCATTAAGCAGATGGTGGGAGTACCATCCTGAGGAGGGAGCTACGCATCACAAACAAAAGATTTTGAAAGAAGAAGTTTTTTTGGTATCATTGGTGGCAAGAGTACGTGATGAAGTAGAAGACTGGGATGCAGATAAGGATTTAGATTTGGAACCTCGAAGAGGTGGAAAAGAACCCATTATTAGGGTCAAGAGATTGAGCAAAAAGGCATATTTGCCAACTAAAGGTGCAAGAATGGCGGCAGGAGATAACCTTTACGCTGTTGAAGATGACATTGTCCTGAAATATGGGCAAGCATTAATAAAAATGGGTATAGCCATAGGGCTACCTGAAGGGACTTGTGGACGAGTTACTCCAAGAGGTGTATTAGTGGTCCGAAGGGGAATCTCCACCGGTGCCGGAGTAATCGATGCTAATTACACCGGTGAACTCAAGGTCGTACTATTTAACCATGCAAATGAGGACTGCCAGATAAGAATGGGCGATCACATAGCTCAGCTGGTGGTAGAGAAAGTCAACACCTCAGACATGATGGAAGTAGATGACTTGGAAGATAGGGAACGAGGGACCGTGGGATTCGGAAGCACTGATATAGCGACAAGATCCCTGATCATTAAAGAATAGGAACCTAGCATCAGTTACCTGCAGGCATCAGCCAAAGACAAGGAACACTGGTACCACATTTCAGAAGTACCAGAGAAAGTTCTAATGTGAAATGCAAGAATCCTGTAAAAAGGTATGCAGCAATTCAACCCTGAATTCTTAAGCGAGATACAGGCAGCTATTAGGACAGATGCAATTTGGAGGCAATGAAGGGAAGAACTCATTAGGTTACGAGACGAAGGAAAGGATTTTCCCAAAGACTGGACCTGGACCGACAATCTACTATACTACAAGTAAAGACTATTTGTACCAAACAGTCAGACGCTTTACACCAAGATCGCAGATGGATGTCATGATGCAAAGGTTGCAGGACATTTCGGATAAGAAAGAATCTTTGAAATAATCGTGAAAGACTTCTATGAGAAGGGACTTGCAAAATGGGTCAACGATTATGTATGATTCTGCGATGAATGCCAACATAATAAATCGCCTAAACACGCCAAGTACGGACTGCTGCAACTATTGCAAATACCCAATGCAGCATGGGTATTTATCTTAGTGGACTTTATCACTCAACTACCAGAGTCACAAGGGTGCACTCAAATAATGGTAGTAGTAGATAGGTTTACAAAGATGGCACATTTCATCGGACTTCAGACCTTAGCTATGGCCAAGGATGTTGCAATCACATTCCTAAAAGAAGTATGGAGACTTCGCGGTCTGCCAACCGAAATAGTCGCGGATATGGACTCAAAGTTTGCAGGAGAATGTTGGGAATCCTTTTACAAAGTGTGGGAAATTAAGCGATGAATGTCGACGGTACACCATCCTCAGACTGACGGACAAACCAAACATACCAACCAAGTGCTGGAACAATATCTGCGAAGATTTGTCAACTACTATCAGGATGACTGGTATCAGCTATTACCTCTAGCTGAACATGCCTATAACAACTCCGCAACCAATGCTCATGGGATGTCACCATTGTATGCGAACTCCGGTTTCTATCGACGGACAGAGTGGTTGAAGGAGCACGAAGTTCAAAATTTTGGAGCAACACTCTATACAAACTGGATTAAGGCGATAAACGAACAAGCAAGAGCGTCACTAGAAAAGACAATGGAAGGAATGTCAAAATATTAGGACCGGAAAGCACGACAACAGCCAGACTTCAAGATCAGGGAGAAAGTAATGTTAAAAGCAAAGAACATTTGAACCCGACGGAAATCAAAGAAGCTAAGTCCAAAGCTATATGGTCCTTTTCGAATCATAGAAAAGCGCGGATCAGGAGCCTTCAAGCTCAACATGTCCGAGCGATGCAACATTCACCCCGTATTCCACGTCGCACTATTAGAACCCTATCGCTAATCAGTTCAAGATAATCGCCAACAACCCTCTAGAGAACCGGAGGACATTGACGGCGATCTACAATGGGAGGTTGAAGAAATAGTAAGAAGTCAGATTCACTCTTACAGAAAACAGGTACTCGGTCGCTCCCAAGAGAAGTGGAAACTCTGGTACTTCGTCAAATGGCAAGGGTGTTCAGAAGATGAGAACACCTAGGAGCCAGCTACCGGTATGGAAAATGCGGAGGAAGTTGTCGACAATTTGAATAATGAAAATCCGGACATGCCAGGAAGGGAAGCGAAAAGATAGTCAGGAAAAGGTTTTCCTACCGCGGCCGCATAAGCGGGGAAGGTTTTTTATCCTAACCACACTGAGTCTTAAAATATATTCAGAAGAAAAATATTAAGCAGTTATAAAAGGCATTGGAGGCGAGGCCTGGTAGGAGAGAGCTCATGTTAGGCATATGGAAATTCGAGACAAGTGCACAGACCCACAGTAGGGTAACTGCGCACAGACCCTCGATTTACCGGAGTGCCAACACCCCCCTGTGGCCCCCTCATGGGGCCCCCATATTATTAGCCTGATTTCGTGAGTTGTGTCCCATAAATATCACCTCAATGAAGCCCACTTCACAATACCATATACGTCACCACCGTCCGCCCAACCGCATGCTGTTCGCAGGATATATGAGAGGGGACCTTTAGCGACATCTAGGAAGTAGAAGGGAGGAAATCCCTGTGAGGCACATAGAGACAGTAGGCTCCAAAGTTCAGCTTCCTAAACTATGGGCCGAAAATGACCGGACGTTTTCGGCAAAATACTTCAACAGGATATCCCCGAAGCGGAGGCTATTAGGGGTCTACCGAATCTACCCATACCCTTCTGAGATCAGCTGTAGGTTGGTTAGTCCTAGTAATAGGACCCATCTATGGAGGCTGGCAAACCAAGGAGAAGCATGCTCAGAATGGAAGACCTAGATAAGTCGGAGTCCCTTAAGACGTTGACACGTTGGGCTCAGACTTGCGATTGGCACTAGGTGGCCCGGGGTGAACTTGATCACTTCATGACCGAAGAGACTACTGGAACGAAAGTCAACAAGACTAAAGTAATATAATAGTCTATGCGGACATCTAAGTTAGAGGCCGCTGTTTGGAATAACTAATAGTGTAATCATCTTAACGGAGGAATACTACCCCGTGACTGCGACAGGGTGTGATAAGTTTCAGGGTCAAATGTTGTTCGCACTTATAAGATTCTCGATGTTTGTGTACTAAAACCAGGATGGTACTTCCGGGACATAGTAGTTATAAGTAGTCCGCGAACACTCAGATGCGGAATATAAATATCGCAGTACTTCCCGAGCTTTACAGATATCATCTAGCAATGGAGAAGAGATCTTATCAATATAAAATTGTTTACCTCACAAATCTTTACTTTACATTTACCTTATCGAGATGAGCCTTCCTCAACAAATTCTTTAAATGAAGATTTTCGCCTACATCCCTCAGTTATACCCGAGATCGGCGTCTGCCTAACATTTGCTTATGACTCCCGGATTGAACTGCTGCATACCTTTTTGCAGGATAATTACGCCTAACATTAGAATCTATTCTGGTACTTCTGAGATATAGTACAAATGTTTGCTGTCTTTAGCCAATGCCTGTAGGTAGCTGATGCTAGGTTCTTGTTCTTACACAATCAAGGATCTCGTCGCTATATTGGTGCTTCCAAATCCTGCAGTCCCCTGTTCTGTTTCTTGCAAGTCAACTCCTTCCATCATGTTCGAGGTATGGACATTGTCTACCACCAGCTGAGCTATGCGATCGCCTCTTCTTGTTTGCCAGTCTACATCCTTATGGTTGAATAGTACGACTTTGAGTTTACCGCTGTAATCAGCATCGATTATGCCTGCCCCTATGGAGATTCTGCTTCACACCACTAATTGGATTCTTGGAGCAACTCTCCCACAAGTTTCTTCGTGTAGCCCCACAGCTATACCCACCCTTATTAATACTTGCCCATATTTCAGGACGACGTCATCCTCTATAGTGTACAGGTTATGTCCTGCTGCTATTCTTGAGCCCTTTGTTGGAATGTATGTCATTTTGCTCAATCTCTTGACCCTAATCACAATTTCATTTCCTCCTCTTCGACGTTCCAAATCCAAATCCTTATCTCCATCCCAGTCTTCTCCTCCATCGCCTCCCCTCGCTCCTAGTGATACCAAAAAACCTTCGGGTTTCATAGTTTTCTATTCGTGATGGGTAGCTCCCTCTTCAGGACAGTACTCTGGCCACCTGCTTAATGTGTCAGACTTTCTGCCCTTTGTACCTGGTCAGTATACAATATGAAAATTGTATTCTACTAACTTCTGAGCCCATCAGATTTGGCAGCCACTCCAGGCTTTTGAGGTGAGGAAGTATTGTAGGTTCTGATGGTCGGTGTAACCGGTACTGGTTACTGGTTTAGGATTTTCATGTACCAGTTGATATTGTTTGAGTTTTGAATATGTTTCAGGAAACGAGGTGTGCCTCTAGCCTGATAGTATAGGGTTTGATACTCTATATGTTTTATGTTTGGTTTCGAGTATCGGTTTGATACTCTATATGTTTTATGTTTGGTTTCGAGTATCGGTTTGATACTCTATATGTTTTATGTTTGGTTTCGAGTATCGGTTTGATACTCTATATGTTTTATGTTTGGTTTCGAGTATCGGTTTGATACTCTATATGTTTTATGTTTGGTTTCGAGTATCGGTTTGATACTCTATATGTTTTATGTTTGGTTTCGAGTATCGGTTTGATACTCTATATGTTTTATGTTTGGTTTCGAGTATCGGTTTGATACTCTATATGTTTTATGTTTGGTTTCGAGTATCGGTTTGATACTCTATATGTTTTATGTTTGGTTTCGAGTATCGGTTTGATACTCTATATGTTTTATGTTTGGTTTCGAGTATCGGTTTGATACTCTATATGTTTTATGTTTGGTTTCGAGTATCGGTTTGATACTCTATATGTTTTATGTTTGGTTTCGAGTATCGGTTTGATACTCTATATGTTTTATGTTTGGTTTCGAGTATCGGTTTGATACTCTATATGTTTTATGTTTGGTTTCGAGTATCGGTTTGATACTCTATATGTTTTATGTTTGGTTTCGAGTATCGGTTTGATACTCTATATGTTTTATGTTTGGTTTCGAGTATCGGTTTGATACTCTATATGTTTTATGTTTGGTTTCGAGTATCGGTTTGATACTCTATATGTTTTATGTTTGGTTTCGAGTATCGGTTTGATACTCTATATGTTTTATGTTTGGTTTCGAGTATCGGTTTGATACTCTATATGTTTTATGTTTGGTTTCGAGTATCGGTTTGATACTCTATATGTTTTATGTTTGGTTTCGAGTATCGGTTTGATACTCTATATGTTTTATGTTTGGTTTCGAGTATCGGTTTGATACTCTATATGTTTTATGTTTGGTTTCGAGTATCGGTTTGATACTCTATATGTTTTATGTTTGGTTTCGAGTATCGGTTTGATACTCTATATGTTTTATGTTTGGTTTCGAGTATCGGTTTGATACTCTATATGTTTTATGTTTGGTTTCGAGTATCGGTTTGATACTCTATATGTTTTATGTTTGGTTTCGAGTATCGGTTTGATACTCTATATGTTTTATGTTTGGTTTCGAGTATCGGTTTGATACTCTATATGTTTTATGTTTGGTTTCGAGTATCGGTTTGATACTCTATATGTTTTATGTTTGGTTTCGAGTATCGGTTTGATACTCTATATGTTTTATGTTTGGTTTCGAGTATCGGTTTGATACTCTATATGTTTTATGTTTGGTTTCGAGTATCGGTTTGATACTCTATATGTTTTATGTTTGGTTTCGAGTATCGGTTTGATACTCTATATGTTTTATGTTTGGTTTCGAGTATCGGTTTGATACTCTATATGTTTTATGTTTGGTTTCGAGTATCGGTTTGATACTCTATATGTTTTATGTTTGGTTTCGAGTATCGGTTTGATACTCTATATGTTTTATGTTTGGTTTCGAGTATCGGTTTGATACTCTATATGTTTTATGTTTGGTTTCGAGTATCGGTTTGATACTCTATATGTTTTATGTTTGGTTTCGAGTATCGGTTTGATACTCTATATGTTTTATGTTTGGTTTCGAGTATCGGTTTGATACTCTATATGTTTTATGTTTGGTTTCGAGTATCGGTTTGATACTCTATATGTTTTATGTTTGGTTTCGAGTATCGGTTTGATACTCTATATGTTTTATGTTTGGTTTCGAGTATCGGTTTGATACTCTATATGTTTTATGTTTGGTTTCGAGTATCGGTTTGATACTCTATATGTTTTATGTTTGGTTTCGAGTATCGGTTTGATACTCTATATGTTTTATGTTTGGTTTCGAGTATCGGTTTGATACTCTATATGTTTTATGTTTGGTTTCGAGTATCGGTTTGATACTCTATATGTTTTATGTTTGGTTTCGAGTATCGGTTTGATACTCTATATGTTTTATGTTTGGTTTCGAGTATCGGTTTGATACTCTATATGTTTTATGTTTGGTTTCGAGTATCGGTTTGATACTCTATATGTTTTATGTTTGGTTTCGAGTATCGGTTTGATACTCTATATGTTTTATGTTTGGTTTCGAGTATCGGTTTGATACTCTATATGTTTTATGTTTGGTTTCGAGTATCGGTTTGATACTCTATATGTTTTATGTTTGGTTTCGAGTATCGGTTTGATACTCTATATGTTTTATGTTTGGTTTCGAGTATCGGTTTGATACTCTATATGTTTTATGTTTGGTTTCGAGTATCGGTTTGATACTCTATATGTTTTATGTTTGGTTTCGAGTATCGGTTTGATACTCTATATGTTTTATGTTTGGTTTCGAGTATCGGTTTGATACTCTATATGTTTTATGTTTGGTTTCGAGTATCGGTTTGATACTCTATATGTTTTATGTTTGGTTTCGAGTATCGGTTTGATACTCTATATGTTTTATGTTTGGTTTCGAGTATCGGTTTGATACTCTATATGTTTTATGTTTGGTTTCGAGTATCGGTTTGATACTCTATATGTTTTATGTTTGGTTTCGAGTATCGGTTTGATACTCTATATGTTTTATGTTTGGTTTCGAGTATCGGTTTGATACTCTATATGTTTTATGTTTGGTTTCGAGTATCGGTTTGATACTCTATATGTTTTATGTTTGGTTTCGAGTATCGGTTTGATACTCTATATGTTTTATGTTTGGTTTCGAGTATCGGTTTGATACTCTATATGTTTTATGTTTGGTTTCGAGTATCGGTTTGATACTCTATATGTTTTATGTTTGGTTTCGAGTATCGGTTTGATACTCTATATGTTTTATGTTTGGTTTCGAGTATCGGTTTGATACTCTATATGTTTTATGTTTGGTTTCGAGTATCGGTTTGATACTCTATATGTTTTATGTTTGGTTTCGAGTATCGGTTTGATACTCTATATGTTTTATGTTTGGTTTCGAGTATCGGTTTGATACTCTATATGTTTTATGTTTGGTTTCGAGTATCGGTTTGATACTCTATATGTTTTATGTTTGGTTTCAAGGCTACCATTTTGGAGTCTATTATGTTATGAGAACCAGGCTCTCGGTAGCCTAGGAAGTGTATTTAAGAACTGCTATTCTTCTCGTTAGAAGGAGCAGACTTCGGCAGACAGAGTTTTCAATATACTTGGTTGAACAGTTACTCTCTTCAGTTCGCTTCTAGAATCTTTAGTTTGAGATCTACCAAACATCTCGGAGACTTCAGTAGTTGCGATACAGTAAGAAGCCTATTCAACAACCTTGGCTAAAGCCTCCGGACTTTGATTCGCTAGTTACCACCTTGGTACAGAACAAAGCCCGTTAACCCTACGATTACCGCATCTCTCGACAGGCGGTTACAGTCGGTAAGAACTGTAATTGGCTTTTCCGTCCTGATCAAGTAGTGTTACCATTGTTTAAATGCCTAGAAGATTGCGAGAAGTTCTTTATCATAAATTTTGTAATTGCACTTTGCCGAGTTTAACTTTCATAAATGTCTTGCTGCGGGATGTAGCTTCTTTTCAAAGTGTTGAGAAAGGACACAACCAAGTGTGAAATTGCTAGCATCTTTTTCCGCGACTGTTTCTCTTTCTGGAAAAGAGCGGTGGAGTACGGGAGCTGTGGTGAATTGGTGCTTTAGTTCTTCTAAAGCCGTATCCTGCTCCACTCCTTGCTTAAAATTCTTCGGATTACCTTGTAAAGTCTCAGTTCTTGGTTTGCAAATAGCTTTGAAGTTTTTAATAAATCCTCGCTGAAAGTTGGCGTATGCAATAAAGACTTGCACATCTCTAACCGACTTAGGTGGTTTCTAACCCATTATGGATTCCACCTTACAGGTGCTCATAGACACCCCATCGGTCACCACCATGTAGCCGAGGAACTCTACTTCTTTGGTGTGGAAACTTGATTTCTTTAGTGATACTGCTAATTGAAAGTCCTCTAGACTTTGTAAAACACTTTTGACAGCTACAATGTGTTCCTTTTCTTCCTTTGAATAAAGGAGAATATTGCCAAGGTAATACAAGACTCCAAAATCTAAGTACTCTTTGAGTACTTGGTTGATCATATCTTGAAAAGTTACCAGGGCATTAACTAATGCGAAAGGCTAGACCATATATTTGAAGTGTCTGTATCTCATACCGAACGCCATTTTGCATTCGTCTCCTTCCTTGATCCTTATCAAGTGACAGCCATCTTTAAGGTCTAATATGATAAAGATCTTTGCGCTGGCTACATGATCTCGAAGTCAGGAGATTAAAGGAAGGAGATGTTTGTTGAGGATAGTAAAATCCTTTAGATTTCAATAATCCACAACTAGGCATAGTCTGCCATCTGGTTTGGACACGAATAATATTGGTACTCCTACCGGTGGTTGACTCCGTGTTATCTTTCTTTGTCTGATCAGGGTTTCTAAGTACTGTTGTAAAGCCTGCAGCTGTTTTCCTGATAGTGGGTATATCAGTCCACGAGGGGCAGTTGAACCTGGAATCCACTTAATTTTATCATCAAAGGTTCATCATGGGCTAGTTTTTCTGGCGTCGGGGCTTCAAACAAATATTTCTAATGCCAGTATTCTTTCAGTAGTAATTCAACTTCCACGGTATTTTGGGAAGACTCCAATTTGTCCGATGCGGCAAGAGTTCGGGTCCCGAGTGACTCATTCATCATATTTGAACATATCCACTATACCTTTATCTGCTTCCACATAGTTTTCACAACCTTTTAGGGAGAAAGTCCAATTTTCTGCATCCTCTATGTGAGACAATAGGTGTTCGCGATGGCACCAACCAAATAGAATTATTCCATAGTGACCTGCTTTAGCCACTTCACACGACACTTCAGCGATGTGTCAGTTTTTCCAATTTCCAACTTTATAGATAGAGTATAACACCTCTCCCCTTTGGTGGCCGATGATCCATCAAAGTCTAAGATATCAACTGCATTGCTGCATTCAATAATAGGAACGTGAAGGTCTTCAACTAGGTCCTTGTTAATAAGGAACACGTTAGATCCTGAGTCTAATAGGACTTGAACTTTGTATCACTTATCGTGTATATGGAGGTAAGCGATCCCCTCCGCACAGTTGTATCATTTTGGTATTGCTGTGTCTAATTTCATGAGCTTAGGGCGGATAAGACTTTCTTGGCTCTTGCGTTTAGGCAGCATACTATTGGGTATAGGTAATAAGGTGTTTGTTACTACGCCCACGTAGTTTTGACCATTGAGGTATCCTCAGACTAACTAGTAACCTTTCAGCTCTAACAAGCTGGGTCCACATACTGCGTGCTGTTTCACCAATACACAATTGCACACAACCAGGTTTCAGGCTGGATGCCTTCTCCCAAAATGCCAGACCTAGGCTCATAGGAGATTTTCGGGCAGTTATTAGCCATTTTACTCTCTGGGTACAGGGTTACCGCTTCTAGCGATCCTTTCCTTTAGGGTTCCAGTTATCTATCCTGCTATGTCACAGGAGCCTTGGGCACCAAAGTAGTACATCCCTACCCCACACTCTGACCAGAAGGCAAGATTGTATATCCATATAATATGACTCACACTCATGTGGTAGGTGGAACGGCCCATATTGGCTGTCCTCCTGTCCTGTCTTGGTATTAAGTAGATCTTACATTGCCATGTCCCAACATACTTAGTATAGTAACTTTCTTGCACATGGGTCAGCAGGCGGCCACCAGGTGACTCGAGAGACTTCATACTATCAGCTCCCTGGCCACGTGGGCATGTTAACTATTCTCTGTTGCGAGCAGGACTCTCCATATATTGATTCCTTGTGTTCGAGCTTGTAAGTCTCTCATGGAGTCCCTTCTCTTAGAGCCTACTTGGTTTGATCTTGAAAGGAGAGACTTGCTTTGCGCCACTGGGATCATTTGGAGTTTTTGACTCCCGCAGATGCACACAGACTACCCGATCCCCATCGTGGTTGGTACCCAATGCACCATAGCAGAAGGGGATTCCCATTTCGCTTGCAGTTCCATATTGATACTCAATACCCAAACGCTATTGCCATTGGTACCAATGACTGACCTAGGTCAATTCTTTATTGTCCACCAGTTTCCAGATCCTATTCGTCAGGCTGGTTGCAGGATGGTAGTGACTGTGCATGCTAACTTAGACTTTATAATAGCCAATCTTGCATGATGAGGTGCTATTTTTATCGGTCTTGAACTGACCATTGCCGCCAATATATAGACATCGTACCAATACGTTTGATTGATGTGGTTTTTCTTTCCACTATGTGTACTATCTGCATCTCACCTCTGTATGCCTATTACACTCTACAGGATACCAGTATCCACCTTGTGGAAGTTCGTGTGGGTTGTCTTTGCCACTCCCCCTAACTTCTTTTTAGGCCGTTCTGGCTCATCCTCTCGTTTTTGATTCCCTGGTGGGGCTCCACCTCCCTTGACATAAGGCTAGTTTGTCCTTTGTCCTTTAGGTTTAGAGTCCCAGGGGTCTTCTCTTTTGACCTTGGAGACTAATTTTGACTTCAGCAGTTTGTCTCTCGCAAGCTTTTCCCTTGCGAGAAGTGCCTCTTCCGATCGACCACATAACCTCAGCGCTTCTTCCCCATCTATGATCCGTCGTGTACTACCGGACCAATAACCTCACGGCAATTTGTTTGCCAAGTTTCTTTTCGACTTCCTGCCTCCAGGATTCTCCAGTCATGCGTGCCCGGATGTTTGGGTTGTACATGACCGCGAGGCAAGGTTTAATACTGCCCTCATATGCAACCAGCTTCATAGCTAAAAAAGCGCAAGCCTTTCGGCTTCTACTAGGACAAACTGTTTGATCATGATGTGTCCAAAACAAGTCCACGTAGCCAACACTGGCTGCTGGATTTCCGCTTGATGCCTGTCCATAGCCTCCCTATACCAAACAGTGTAGGGAAGCACTATGTTTTCTTTTGTACAGTTGAGCATGTATATAACTCGCTCCTATGAATTACCCTAGATCCTGGGGTTTCTCTCAAAATAGTCTGTATCTTGTATAATCCAGACATATATGTCTTGCGTGGATTTGTCCACAAAGAATCCGGGTGGCTCTGATGGGTACTTCATATTAAGCACCATTGCATTGGCAAGTATTTCTGCCATACCAGACTGTTCTGGTATTTGTCCTAGTCTGCCTTAGCTTGGACTTCTTCTCCTTCTTCCTCTTTCATCATCATCGTCATCATCATCGCTAGGATCTTCGAGGTCACCTCGCTGGGTACCTGAGGGGGATGCATCAGCAGCTACCTTGCCTTTCCCATTTACCCTTCACACAGGCGGAGTGTAGTATTCTTCGTCATCTTCCTCCGCGACTGTGGGTAAAGGTGCTAGTTCGGTAGCTTCTCGACATAGTATGGCAGCCAGTATCTTATTCAATGCCACCGTCATTACCTCATGGGCATTATTTGTCTCTTCATTTTGCTGCCGTTGTTGGTTTTGGAAATTGTGAATTTCCACTTGACGGATTGCCTAGTCTACCTGCAGTTGCCCTAGGGTATAGTTGACCTCTCTTTCCATGATGATGCTTTGTGAGCAGAATTCTAAGAATTCCGTGCTTAGGCTAGTGACCATCGGTTCCAGCATTTGATTTCGAGCTAACACTTTCTGGCTTTGTTGCCCGTGGGTTCCATGTAACCTCGTGGTTACCTCTTCATGTTCCTGCTGATGCCTATCTTGGGCATCTATTTTCATTACTACTTCTCATAGCATTTTCTGCTGCATATCTTTACCCTCTTCTTCCTTGCCTGCAAGCTGCATTAACAAGATTGCAATATCGTTGTCGTGGACATCTTGTCCATCGGTGATTTGCCGTTGAACCTTACGTAGTTTTGAGGTATGGTTTTAGGTGACTTCTTACAAATGTTTGTAGGTATTATTTGCGTAGTCAAGCGAGGTGTCTATGTTTTGCCTTATTCGACCCAATATTACCCACAGATGGGTCGCTAGCCTGGCTAGATTGGCGGCATGATTGCCTCCTGGCTTTAGCATGGAGGACTATGATATCTGATATGTGCTTGCGATACCAGATCATTGGTAAGAGGAACTCATTACACCTCTCCAGAAATGAGGATCTTGTGGCATTTTTGGAGCTGGGCTCTATACAGCCAAGTCATCACTCCCCTTTGTATCTGGCAAGGTGTCTATAGGTTCTCCGCCTGTTCTCCTCTGTATCGGATCTAGTGGTATCTCTACTATTGTTATCTATTCCAGGTAGGCAAATTGTTCCAATAGCCCTGGGTGAGTGATTACTGTTACTTCATACCAGAGTTCTTGATATGCTCTATAGAGTTTAAGGAATCATATGAATGGTATGCAATGTCGGAGGGGGTCTCGCAGTAAAGGTAAAAAAGTATTCGCGTGAACTGATATTAGATTCAGGACTTGTATTTCCCTTTTTTGAGGTTCAAAATGTACTAGTAGTGCATATCGGGGTTTCAGGCCCAAGCCGCGGGATATTTGGCCTTGGGATAACTGTGCCTAGTTTCTTTTCATTAAAGTACTGGGTAATCCAAGCGACGAGGTCTCCCAACTTGCCAGAACTCCACTCAGAGTTCGGACCAAGCCTGGTACGATATATGTGGTTGAATGAATCCCTCATTGGGATCCCGAAGGGCATTGTGAACTATGAGGGTTCTAGAGTATACTGTTCTGCGATTTTGAATAGCTCACAGGCAAATATTACTGCAAATGATTGAATATAGATCAGCCAGTAGGGAGCTGCGAATATGTAATCGAAGCAAGAGTTGAGGGTGGAGTTTGAAGTCATCTCGTAGTTCATATAGTGAGCCTTGGTAACAGGGGAACTATGAATATACTGTTAGGCAGACGCTGATCTCTAGTATAACAGAATATCACGAATGTGGCTTAGCGAGGAAGAGGTTTTCACCTGACTGATAGTTATGAGTCATACGTATGTTATGTTTCGCCCATGACCTCATTAGAGGTCATGGGTTTCCCATATATGACCACTTTGGTCATATGATATGGTCATGCTGATATGTTATGTTTCGTACATGACGTCATTTAGAGGTCAGAGGTTTTGCGCATGTGACCATTTTGGTCATATGACTAATTTATGATGTTTTTGATATGACTCACAGTTGTGAGTCATATGTGGCATGTGACTTGAGGTGTGAGTCACAAGAGCATGAAGGGCAACTCTATAAGGAGGTCATTGGGACCGAGTAGATCAGTACCTTTCACGGTACCATCCCTGAGGAGGCTGCCTTCCTCCATACGTCTACACCTACACTGGTAGTCGGAGACTTTAATATCCATCACACCAAGGCGGACCCTGGCCGTCGCTTCTCGATCTCGGACCTGGGCGCCTCAGCCCCTTACTTTGAGAAAGCTGCAGAAGAAGGTTTCTGCCTCTTGAACATCCCTGGTATACTTACTTACTTCTCCTTCGACCCCGGGCTACGCCCCTCAGTCATAGACCTTGCATTTGCCAACTCCTCTCCGTCCCCCATCATTCGGTCATGGGACACTCCTCTGCCCTTAACGGGGTCTGACCATGCCCCCATCCTCGTAATGCTTTCACAGCCGTTGGCTCGCCCTCCGCTCCACGCCCCTGCGTGGACGAAGACTGACTGGCTCTCCCTTGAGGATGGGATTAAGGCCATGAGATTCGACCCACCATGCCCCCTCCCCACACCCCACACCTTCTCGACCTGGTTCGACACAGCCCTGGCCAGACTTAGGACCGTCCTCAGAATACACACTCCCGACAAGAAACCTTCCCCCGGATCCAAGCCCTGGTGGACCCCCGATCTCACAGCACAGAGGGTTGCCATTCACTCAACGGTTCGGTCGGCTCGACGGGATCTGCTTCCCTCATCAAAGCTGGGGTGCAGAGAAGCCTGCCTTTTATACTTCAAGGCCATAAAGAAGACCAAGACCGACTATTGGAACAACTTCCTGAAAACAGCCACTCCACAGACACTCTCCACTGCGAAACGCTATGCCTTCGGAAGGCCTCCAGACAGATTCCCGCAGACACCCAGGGCTAAGATTCCCATGAACATAAACACAGCCCTTCTCTCACATTTCTTCCTGGAGAAGGAGTCCTCGAACCCGCCAGCGATTATGCGGGAGTTCAGGCATGTTCCTCGACTGTCAGCGGAGGACATTACAGTTGCCCTCCGGAACTCCTCCTCGTCCTCCGCGCCCGGCCCCGACCAGATCCCATACTCTGTCTGGAAGAGGGTCCACGCATTGAACCCAAGCATCCTTTCCTCCATCCTTGGCCCTCTTGTCTGGTATGGACACCAACCCCGCTCCCTGAAAAGAGCAAAAGGGGTAGTCCTCGACAAACCAGGGAAGCTCTCCTACTACTCTCCGGCGTCATTCCAAATCATCATCCTCCTTGAGACCATTTCAAAGATCTTAAAAAGGGTTATGGCCACCCACCTCTCTCCCCTCGCCCGATTCCTGGGCCTCCTGTCCCTCCACCAAACTGGTTGCCTTCCAGGTCTGAGTACCTTTGACGCAGCAGCAACCCTCTCTCACGAGGTTCAGCTTTTTATGCGCTCCAAGCTTAAGGTCTTGACCCTCTTCCTCGACATCAAGGGAGGCTTTCACAATGTCTCAGCCCATATACTGTGTGACCGGCTCGCCACCAAGGCGGTCAACCCGTACATGGGCGCGTGGATCCGCTTTTTCCTCCGCGGCCTCTCCTGCCGCCTGGTGTTCCAGGAGGCCCCCCATGTCTTTTCACCAGTCTCTGTTGGCCCCCCTCAGGGGTCTCCGATCTCCCCCCTCCTGTTTGTGATCTACGTGTCCTCCCTGGATTTCTCGGTCCCTCTGGGCCTCATCCTCTCATACGTCGATGACTTTGCTGTCACGGTTGCCTCTGGCCCGTACCGCCTGAACGTCCAGAGGCTACTAGGTATCACGATGGCACTCCAGGCGAAAGCTGGAAAGCTGGGGGTGGCCTTTTCGATCCCGAAGACAGAACTCATGCACTGGGTGACCCCAGCACAAAGGGTCCATCCTCCCGCGATTCCTGTCCTGATAGACGGGCACCTTTTCCGTCCCTCCAAATTGATACCTTGGCTTGGATATTGGTTCGAGCCCTCATCCACCTCCTGCACCAGAGGCACTACCTCTCACTCCACAAGAAGGCTTGGCTTGGCCCAATGGGCCTGTGCAACGATCAAACGACTCTCCAGGCCCAGCAAGGGTCTCTCCCCCTTTCTCTGCCATCAACTGGCATCCTCCCTCATCTCCCCCATCCTCCTCTATGGGGCAGACCATTTCTTACCAAGCCTCACCCTCCTGGATAGGATGTCCGTTTTTTGGAGGTCTATCCAGAGATGGGTTACAAACTGCTTTTCATCTACTCCAGTTGGTATCCTGGCATGTGAATCGGCCCTACCCCCCCTCCCGGTGCTAGTTCTCCACCCACAAAGGGTGGCAGCCATCAGGCTTGTTTGCCTCCCACCTGAAGCCAACCTGACGACCGCTAGGCTACATCTGTCCTTTCCTACCTCCACCCCCTCTCGGGCTCGGTAGGACCACCGCCCGTACACTAGGGGTCTGAGGTCCGTCTGCGCCCCACTCCTATCCAGAACCGCTTGTCCCTGCCCCCCCATTCCGAGACACCTCCCGCTGGACGCAATTGCCCACAGGACCGTCCAATTCATTAATGTCTCAGGCCCAGTGCCTGTGGCCTCCCCCTGTCTCCTCCCTCTCAACCAGGTTCTCTTGGCAGTGGGGACCCCGTCTTACTGGTCAGTCAAGCTACGACTGAGGAATGCTCTCCTTCGGGGCTGGTCCACACAGTTTCCCCCCCCACCCTACTATCCCTATGCCGCTTCTCTTAGGCCCCATCCCTTCATGGGGTTGGGGAGATTCGTAGCAGGCAGGATCCATCAGATGCGTACAGGCAAGAGCTACCTCGCTGCCCACCCCTCCTGGTTCACTAACGACCCTTCCCCCCTCTGTCCCTATTGTGAAGAGGAAGAGGAGGACTTCGCTCAAGCTATCCTATACTGTGAGTCTCGCAAAAAGCGACGCGCGCGCCACCGCTGTGTGCTCCCGGACATCGGCAGAGACAGCCCTTTATGGACCAACAAGGAGTCCCTCCACTCCCTGGCGAGATACCTGAACGTAACCGCCACAGGCTTCCCTCCCGGCATGCCGCCGGCATGCCGTGACCCCACACTCGCATCCGCTTGCATTAATGACGGCCTCCCGATTTACAGGTTCGCACCCTGAACATAGGCATACGCACTCGCTTTACTCCGACAGTCAGTTGCTTTTAGTTTTCTTTTGGTAACCGATTGGATTAATTTATCGTTATGAGTTTTTTGTTTTTCTGCTTTAGTTCCTTAGGATTTCGCGTCGGCTATCGGACACAACTAGGATGATTTCATAGTCTGGTGCGATTATTTCTTTTGTGGTTGTGAGTTTTTGAGATTAAGGTTTTTCTTTATGCTATAGCTAGCGCTGCATGCAAGGTCTTGTACCGTAAACAAAGAATATATGAAGATAAAAAAAGAAAAAAGATAAAAAAAGCCAATAAAAGACCAAGTAGATTGGCCACGCTCCCCCTCCACTATTTTCCTCCCCTTACATTTCCACCTTGTCCTCAACACCATCTGTGTCCAGTGTGCCCATACTTCCTTGCTACCCTAAGAAGACTATGAGGCCGAGGCCTCCCTGTTATGACAGGTATGGCTTCAGTTCCCCTTCCTCCTTCAGAACACTCCTCTGCGTCGGGTGTCCACTCCCATGTCCCCCTTCTTCTCGAGCACCTTGAAAGGTCCTCGACGGACGTGGGAATCTCCAACCAACCTTTCCCACCCATCAGCTCTGTGGAGTTTGACTACCTATCCCCTGGAGAGGCCATCATCTTCTCCCTCCTCTGCACCTCACTTTTGGCGTCCAGGTCTATCTCCGCCCCGATTGATGAACTGGCCCTCGAAATCTCCCGCCTCTCAGGTCGGGTCGAAGAATTCTCCTCCTGTAGAGAGGAGCCCCAGCCCGCTCCTCCTCCCCCCATCCCAAATGACGCGATGGCAGAGTCACTCTCCGCCCTGCAACTGTCGGTTAGAGACCTTGCGTCCAGGCTGACCACACCTCTCCCCCAACCAGTATGCCACCAACAACCCTCACCTTAACACCTGACGCCTGCAGCGCCCATTACCCACACAGCTCAGGCAGCTATTTCCCGAATGGGTAAGGAGATCGCTGCGTCACCCCTCACGGCTACCCTCGCCGATGTGTTGAACCACCCATACGAAGTTGGGGGCGACACAGACATATCCTGCTAGCGCACGAAAGACCAGAAATGGTACGGCGACCTGCCTGCATATGCGGCAATATTCGTGCCCTCCTGGGAGGCCCAGACACACAGGCAAGGGAGGTACCCCCACCTCGCGGAGTTCCACCCTGTCCCTTGGATGTCGGCTCAGTCCGGCCCTTCCTCCTACGCTCAGGCCACCTCCGCTGGTCAGAAGAAAAACGGAAAGGCAAACAAAGCAAAGAATCCCCCCACGGCTGCCTAGGTGGTATCTGGCTCGGCCCCCTCGTCCCCCTCAAAAGGTCCCAGGAGCTTCCCCGCCGCTGAGAGAAGATTTTTCGATCCCAGGTCCTCTCCCTTTCCCCACTCTCTGTCTGAGTGCCTTGCTGCCTCCTTCCTAGACATTGCTGCCTCCGTCCTCCGCGAAGCTGGCTGCACCCTTCCATTATCCTTCTCTACCCGTGTTAACAACAGAGGAGCAGTAACCCTTCTCACTCTCTCCCTGTTTGTCCCCTCAACCGCATAAGCACCATACTACGAAGCCCTCCTGGCCAAGCTGAACCCGTCTTTCCCGATCAGTGATGCCCCGTGGCTCCCTTTTCGTCCCGCCTCCAACGAAGTCCAACTGGCAATTCATTCCCTCCGCATCGCCTACCGCCCGCAAGATGACCCGGACCTCCTGCAATCTCACAGCAACACTATCCTGAACGTGAAGAACGTCCGGGTCCTCTCCGCCCGCTACCTGAACCCCGACCTTGACTCCAGAGTCCTCAAGAAGGCAACCTCAGGGGTTGTGACTGTCGCTCCTGAAAATCAGGCCACGATGTTGGGCAATTCTTACCTTTTCTCCCCTCGATGCAAGATCGATAGAGCATACCCAGCTAACAGCCTCACTCAATGCTGTAACTTCTGCCAGTACGGTCATTACTTGGCTAGATGCAAGATTGACCACCCAGTCTGCCCAATCTGCACACTTTCCCCGTGAAAACAGGCACATAGGTGCCAGAACCCCACCTGCCCTAAGGGCGGTAATCTCAGAGCAGTTGTCGACTGCTGCTCCACCTCCCCCTCAATGCGTGATGGTTGCCAAGGCCAACACCCCACCTTCGCTAGACAGTGCCCATCGAGACCCCCCCCCCCTCCTGCCTGTGGGGAGTCCCCTCCACTGATGAATGAAGAAGCTATGGACACGACAAACGACTACGGCGAGGGTCCTTCAACTGGTTCACGATCCCTCCTACCCCCCTTTGCTCTTGTAACACCCCGCCCTAGGCGTGGTGATGCCCCTCCAGCACATCCCCCCATTCCAGCCCCAAAGCCCCAAGGAGGTGTACTGCCGAATCCCGTATGGCAGGAATCTCCCACTCCTCTCCGCCAGCCTGAGACGCCGGAAGGCATGGAATGGTTCGTCACACCTCTCCTGTGAGTTTCGTGCTGGCGGCGGACTCCCATAACCCGATATCCGTTCTTCAACACAACTGCTTGGGAAGCTGGGTTGTGTTTGTTTCCCTTTTTAATTCTTTTTCTTTGTTGGATTACCCACCTACCGTTGTTGCCCTCCAAGACCCCCCTCTACACAGGAACAGACCTTCGTCGTTTCCAGGGTTCAAACCCTTTTTGCCTCCTGGCCCCACTGGCGGCAAGCCCAGAGAGGTCTGCTATCTCCACCTCTCCACCACTCAACAGTTTTCGGTCCTCCCAGTCGTTACAGAGGCTAGGGACTGGATGGCGGTTGATTTTCACTTCTCGGTTGGCTTCTTTGATTCCTTCGTTACCAAGTTCCAGGTTGTAATCCTCTATAGCACGTGGGATGGTTCTCCCTTTCGCGGAACCATCCCTGCGGAGGCTGCTTTCCCCCATACCTCTACACCGATGCTGGTCGTCGGACACTTTAATATCCACCACCCCTCCGCGGACCCTGGCAGTCTTTTTTCGATTTCGGACCTGGGCGCCTCCGCCCCTTACTTTGAAAAAGCTGCAAAAGAGGATTTCTGCCTCTTGAACACCCTTGGTATACTTACTTACTTCCCCTTTGACCCCGGGCTACGCCCCTCAGTCACAGACCTTGCATTTGCCAAGTCCTCTCTGTCCCCCAACCTTCGGTCATGGGAAACTCCACTCCCCCTAACAGGGTCCGACCACGTCCCCATTCCCATAACGCTGTCACAGCCGATGGCCTGCACTCCCCCCCCTGCTCCGGGGTGGACGAACACCGACTGGCTCTTCCTTGTGGATGTGATTAAAGCCATGAGTTTCGACCCTCTTCCCCCCCTCCCCGTGCCCCAAACCTTCTCAACCTGGTTCGACACTGCCCTTGGCAGACTTAGGACCGTCCTCAGACTACACACCGCTGACAAAGGACCCTCCCCCAGATCCAAGCCCTGGTGGACCCCCAAGCTCACAGCACAACAGGCTGCCTTCCACTCTACGCTTTCATTGTCGCGACGTCACCCGCTTCCTGAGTCGCAGCAGCGGTGCAAGGAAGCCCGCCTTTTATACTTCAAGGCCATAAAAAAGGCGCAAACTGAATATTGGAACAATTTCGTCCAGACAGCCACTCCATAGACACTCTGGACTGTGAAACGCTACGGCTTCGGCAGGTCTCCAGACGGGTTCACGCAGATACCCAGGGCTAAGGACCCCATAGCAATAAAAAATGCCCTTCTCACCCACTTCTTCCCGGAGAAACAGTCCTCGAACCCACCAGCGATTTTGCCAGATTTCAGCGATGTTCCTCCACTGTCGGCGGAAGAAATTATAGTCCCCCTCTAGAATTCCTCCTCAACCTCTCCACCCGGCCCCGACCAGATCCCATACTCTGTCTGGAAGAGGGTCCGTGCCTTGAACCCAAGCATCCTTCCCTCCATCCTCGGCCCTCTTGTCCGGTATGGACACCATCCCCCCTCCCCGAAGAAAGCAAGCGGGATAGTCCTTGACGACCTGTGGAAGCCCTCCTACGACATGCCGGTGTCATTCCGCATCATCATCCTTCTCGAGACTATTTCCAAGATCCTAGAAAGGGTTATGGCCTCCCGCCTCTCTGCCCTCGCCCGATTCCTGAGCTTCCTGTCCCCCCACCAAACTGGTTCCCTCCCCGGTTTGAGTACCTTTGACGCAGCGGCGACACTCTCTCACGAGGGTCAGCTTTTTATATGCCCCAAGCTTAAGGTCTCAACCTTCTTCCTGAACACCAAGTGAGGCTTTGACAATGTCTCGGCCCCCATACTCTGCGACAGGCTCACCCCTAAGGCGGTCAACCCGTACATAGTCTGGTGGATCAGGTCCTTCCTCCACGGCCGCTCCTGCCACCAGGTTTTCCAGGGGGCCCCCCAGGTTTTATCACCAATCTCTGTTGGCACTCTGCAGGGGTCTCTGATCTGCCCCCTCCTGTTTGTGATCTACGTATCCGCCCTGCACATCTCGGTCCCTCCGGGCCTCATCCTATCCTATGTGGACGACTTTGCTCTCACGGTCGCCTCTGGTTCATACGGCCGTAACGTTCAGAGGCTACAAGGCGTCACCAAGGCGCTCCAGGCGAATGCTAGGAGGCTAGGGGTGGCCTTCGCGATCCCGATGACAGAACTCATGCACTGAGTAACCCCCGCGCAGAAGGTCCATCCTTCCGCGATCCCTGTCTTGATAGACCGGCACCTCTTCCGTCCCTCCAAGTTGATACGGTGGCTTGGATACTGGTTTGAGCCCTCATCTACCTCCTGCAACAAAGGCGCTACCTTCCACTTCACGAGAAGGCTTGGCTTGGTCCAGGGAGTCTTCGTAACAATCAAGCGGCTTTCCAGGCCCGGCACGGCTCTCTCCCTCTCTCTGTGACACAATCTGGCATCCTCCCTCATCTCCCCCATCCTCTTCTATAGGGCGGTCCTCGGCTTAACAAGCCTCACCCTCCCGGACAAGATGTCGATCTTTTAGAGGTCTGTCCAGAGGTGGGTTACGAACTGCTTTGTGTCTACGCCGGTTGGCATCCTGGCATGTGAATCGGCCCTACTCCCCCTCCCGCTTCTAGTTCTCCACTGATAAAGGCTGGTGGCCATCAGGCTCATTTGCCTCCCCCCTGAGGCCAACTCAGCGACGGCTAGACTATACCCGTCCTTTCCTACCTCCTCTCCCGTTTCGGCTTTGGAGGACCACTGCCAATACACTAGAGGTCTGACGTCCGTCTACGCCCCACTTCTCTGGAAAACCGCTCCTCCCTGCCTCCCTATACGGAAACATCTTATGTTAGACCCAATTGCCCACAGGACCATCCAATTCATTAACCCCTCGGGCCCAGTTCCAGTGGCCTCCCCTGATCTCCTTCCTCCCAGCCAGCTTCCTTTAGGGGCGGGGACCCTGTCTTACCATTCAGTCAAGCTGAGACTGCGGAATGCTCTCCTTCGGGACTGGTCCATACAGTTCCCCCCCCCGTCCTACTACTCTTATGCCACATGCCTTAGACCCCATCCCTTCATGGGCTTGGGGAGATTTATAGCAGGCAGGATCCATCAGATGCGCTCGGGCAAGAGCTACCTCGCTGCCCACCCCTCCTGGTTCACTGACAGCCCCTCCCCCCTCTGTCCTTGTTGTGAGGAGGAAGAGGAGGACTTCGCTCATACTATCCTATTCTGCGGGTCTCGCAAGGAGCCTCGCGCGCGCCACCTCCGGGGGCTCCCGGACGTCGGCAGAGCCAGCCCTCTATGGACCAACCAAGACTCCCTTCACTCCCTGGCGCGATACCTGAATGTGACCGCCACAGGTTTCACTCCTGGCATGCCACCTGCATGTAGGGACCCCCCACTCGCACTCGCTTCCGTTGATGAGGGTCTCTCAATTTACGGATTCGTGCCCTGAGCATGAGCTCCCGCCTCCTACTTCACTCCAACCGACAGTTGCTTTTGTTTTCTTTTCTTTAGTAGCCGCTTGGATTTATTTTTTGTTATGAGTTTCGTATTTTACTGCTTTAGTTCCTTGGGATTTCGTGTTGGCTATCAGACACCACTAGGAGGATTTTATACCTTGGTGCGATTATTTCTTTTATGGTTGCTGGTTTTTCTCTCTTTTTCTCTTTTTTTTTGAAATTAAGGTTTTTCTTTATGCCATAGCTAGCGCTGCACACAAGTTCTTGTACTGTAAACAAAGAATATATGAAGATAAAAAAAAAGAAAAAAAAGAAAAGTGCAAGCGTAAAAAAAGAAGACCAAGTAGAATGGCGCTCCTTCCCGAAACGGTAAAGAAATCGCCGCGTCCTCCCTCACCGCTACCCTCGCCATTGTATTGACCCCTCCCTACAAGGGTGGAGGTGATACGGACATCCGCTGCTCCAGCACGAAAGACCAGAAATAGTACGCCAACCCGCCTGGATATACAGCGAAATTCCCTTGCTCCTGGGAGGCCCAGACATACAGGGAAGAGAAGTACCCCTCCCACTCGAAGTTCCATCCTGTCCCACGAACAATGGCTCAGTGCGCCGCTCCCTCTTATGCCCAGGCAGCTGCAGCTGGATAGAAAAAGAAAGCAAAGGTAAACAAAGCGAAAAGTGCTCCCTCGGCTGCCCAGGTTGCATCTGGGTCGGCACATTCGGCCCCCTCAAATGGCCTGTGGAGCCTCCCCGCTGCTGACAGGCGCTTCTTTGCTCCAAGGTCTTCCCCTTTCCCACACTCCCAACCTGACTGACTAGCCGCCTCCTTCCCAGACAATGCTGCCTCCTTCTTTTGTGAAGCGGGCTGCACCCTGCCCTTATCCTTCTCTGCTCGGGTTAACAACAGAGGTGTAGTCACGCTTCTTTCTCTCTCCCCCTTTGTCCCCTCTACCACATACGCCCCCTACAACCAGGCCCTTGTGGCCAAGCTAAACTAGTCCTTTCCGACCGGAGACGCTCCATGGCTTCCTTTCCGCCCTGCCCCCAATGAGGTCCAGCTGGTGATACACACCATCCCCATCGCATACCTTCCGGAGGACGACGACGACCTCTTACATTGTCTCGGCAACACCATCCTGAATGTGCAGAACGTCCAGGTCCTCCCCACTCGATACCTGAATTCCGACCGTGACTCCAGAACCCACAAGAAGGTGACCTCCATTGTTGTGACGGTAGTGCCTGAAAATGAGCCCACAATACTTGGCAACGCTTACCTGTTCTCCTCTCGATGCAAGATTGAGAAAGCATACTTGGCTAAAAGCCTCACTCAGTACCGTAACTGCCAGGAATATGGGCACCACTCATCTAGGTGTAAGATTGACCACCCAGTTTGTCCAATCTGCCCCCACGCCCACTAAAAGCAGTCACACAGAAGCCATAACCCCACTTGCCCCAAAGGCACAAACCTCAGAGCAGTGGTCGACTGCTGCCCAACCTCCCCCTCGATGTGTGCGGTCTGCAAAGGCCAACACGCGGCTTTTTCTACGGAGCGCCCATCGAGAGCTTCCCCCCTTCCTGCCCGCGGGGAGTCCTCTGTTCCAGTGAACAAGGAAGCTATAGACACGATGAACGACTCCGGCAAGGGTCCTCCAAATAGTAGACGATCCCTCCTGCCCCCCTTTGCTCTTGAGACACCCTGTCCTACGCGTGGTGATGCCCCCCCAATATGTCCCCCCGTCCCTGCCCCAAAACCCCCAGGTGGTGCCCTGCCGAATCCCGCATGGCAGGAATCTCCCACTCCTCTCCCCCAGCCTCAGACGCCGGAAGGCGTGTAATGGTTGGTCGCACCTCTCATGTGAGTTCCGCGCTGGCGGCGGGCTCCTGTAACCCAATATCCCTTCTTCAACTCAACTGCTTCGGAAGCTGGGATGTGTTTCTTTGCCTTCTTAATTCGTTTTGTCTTTTGGATTTCTCCCCTACCCTCGTTGTCCTGCAAGACTCCCCCCTGCACAGAAACAGACCTCCGTCATTCGCTGGTTTCAAACTCTTTTCGCCCCCCTGCCCGAAAGGCCGCAAGCCCAGAGTGGCTTGCTACCTTCATCTTTCTTCTACTCAGCAGTTCTCGGTCCTCCCTGTCATTTCAGAGGCGAGAGACTGGATGGCTGTTGACTTCCACTTATCTGTCTGGTTTTTCGACACCTTTGTCACTGAGTTCAGGATTGTGAACCTCTACAGCACATGGGATGGCTCCCCCTTCCGCCAGACTGTCCCTCCTGAGGTTGCTTTCCTCCACTCCGCCACACCGATGCTGGTTGTCGGGGATTTTAATATTCACCACCCCTCAGCTGACCTTGGTCGCCTCTTCACGATTTCGGACCGGAGCGCTTCCACACCCTTCTTCGCGAGGCCCGTGGACGATGGTTTCTCCCTTTTGAACACCCCAGGTGCCCTTACCTACTTCCTCTTCGATTCAGAGCTACGCCTATCGGTAATAGACCTATCCTTCACCAATGCCACACTGTCCCCCAACTTCCCGTCATGGGACAGGCCCCTTCCCCTGTCTGGCTCAGACCACGTCCCTATCCTTATAACCCTGTTGGAGCATCTCGCCCGCCCTCCCCCCCCGCCCCAGCGTGGACTAAAACAGACTCGCTCTCTCGCGAGGGAGAAATCAGAGCCATGAAAATCAACCCCCCCCCTTTCCTCCCGACGCCCCACTCCTTCTCCGCCTGGTTCGACACTGCCCTTGGTAGACTGTGCGCAGTCTCAAGCTACATACCCTGCACAAGAGGCCCTCCCACCGATCCAAGCCCTGGTGGACCCCCAACCTTGCGGCCCAGAGAGCTGTCTTTTACTTAACGGGTCAGTCCTTGCGGCGCGACCCCATCTCCTCGTCTAAGTAGCAGTGCAAGGATGCGCCCCTTTTATACTTCAAGGCTATCAAAAAGGCCAAGACCCAATATTGGAACAATTTGCGCAAGACAGCCACCCCACAGACGCTCTGGACCGTGAAGCGCTACGCATTCGGCAGGCCTCCAGACAGGTGCCCACAGATACCCAGGGCTGACAATCCCATGAATATAAACAAAGCCCTTCTCTCTCACTTCTTCCTAGAAAGACAGTCCTCTCGCCCACCAGCCATCCTGTGGGAGTTCAAGGATGTTCCACCACTGTCAGCGGAGGAAATAACCGTTGCCCTCTGGAACTTCTCCTCGTCTTCCGCCCCGGGTCCAGACCCGATCCCCTACTGTGTCTGGAAAACAGTCCACTCCTTGAACCCCAACATCCTAACCTCCATCCTCAGCCCCCTCGTCCAATACGGACCCCACCCTCCCTCCCTGCAGAATGCCTGCGGCATTGTGCTTGACAAGCAAGGGAAGCCCTCCTACGACACGCCCGCCTCATTCCGCATCATAGTCCTACTGGAGACGGTCTCCAAGATCATCAAGAGGGTCATGGCGACCTGCCTCTCCGCTCTCACCCATTTCCTGAGCCTCCTGTCCCCCTACCAAACTGGTTCCCTCCCCGCTGTGAGCACCTTTGACGCAGCTGCGACCCATTCTCATGAGGTTCTGCTCTTTATGCGCTCCAAGCTCAAGGTCGCGACACTGTTCCACGACATCAAGGGTGGATTTGACAATGTCTCGGTCCCCTTACTATGTGACAGGCTTGCCACTAGGGCAGTCAACCCTCACATGGTCTCATGGATAAGATCCTTCCTCCACGGACGCTCCTACTGCCTGGTTTTCCAGAGGGCCCTCCAGGTCTTCTCCCCGGTCTCGGTGGGCATGCCCCAAGGCTCCCCAATCTACCCTCTGCTGTTCCTCATTTACGTATCATCCCTTCACTTCTCGCTTCCTTGGGGCCTCATCCTCCCCTACGTGGACTACTTCGCGGTCACAGTCGCCTCCTGCTTGTATCGCCGGAATGTCCCACGGTTGCAAGGCATAACCCCTGTACTTCAAGCGAAAGCTGGCAGGCTGGGCATGATATTCTCGATCCCAAAGAATGAACTCGTGCAATGGGCGACCCCTGTGTAAAAGGTCCATCCCCCCCCCATCCTGGTCCTCCTGGACGGGCACCTCTTTTGTCCCTCCAAATTGGTACAATGGCTTGGATACTAGTTTGAGCACACAACCACTTCGTGCACCAAAGGCGCCACCTCACACTTCTCCTGGCGACTCCCCCTGGCTCACGGGGCCTTCGTGCCGTTGAAAAGGCTATTGAGGCCCGGTAAAGGCCTCCCCCCCTTCCTCTGCCATCGTCTGGCTTCCTCCGTCATCTCCTGGATCCTCCTCTATGGAGCAGACCTCTTCTCCCCAAGCCTCACCCTCCTGGACAGGATGTCTGTCTTTTGGAGATCTGTTTAGCGGTAGGTGACGAACTGCTTTTCATCAACTCCGGTGAGCATCTTGGTATGTGAATCGGCTCTCTCTCCCCTTCCACTTCTGGTCCTCCCCCGGCAGAGGCTGGCCGCTGTCCGCCTGATATGCCTCCTCCCTGAAGCCAACCCAGCGACTGCCAGACTCCACCCGTCCTTCTCCACCTCCTCCCCCTTCTCGCCATCAGTGGACCACGTCACTTCACAAGGGGCCTGACGTCCATCTACACCCCACTCCTCTGGAAGACCCCACCCCCCTGTCCCCCTATATGCAAGCACCTCCCACTAGATGCAATTGCTCACCGCGCCCTTCAGTTTATCGACGTCTCGGGCCTGGTCCCTGTGGCCTCACCAGACCTTCTTCCTCCGGAACAGCTTCCCTTGAGGGAGGAAGTCCCGTCCTACCAGTCGATCAAGCTACAACTGCGAAATGCACTCACCAGGGATTGGGCCACCCAGTTCCTCCCCCCCCCTGACTTCCCTTACACAGCGTCTCTTTTGCCTCACCCTTTTATGGCTTTGGGGCGGTTTATTGTGGGTAGAATCCACCAAATGCCCTTGGGCAAGAGCTACCACACTACCCACCCCTCCTGGTTCACTGAGGACCCCTCCCCCCTCTGCCCCCACTGCGAAGAAGATGAGGAGGATTTCGCTCATGCCATCTTATACTGCCAGTCCCGCAAGGAACCTCGTGAGCGCCACCTCCGTGGGTTCACAAGCCTGGATGGGGACAGCTCACTATGGACCAGCAAGGACTCCCTCCACTCCCTGGTGAGGTACCTCAATGTAACCGCCACCGGCTTCCCTCCTGGCATGCCGCCTGCAGGCTGGGACCCCCCTCCAAAGCCCGCTCCCCATGATACAGGGCTTCTGATTCACGGCTGCAAGCCCTGAGATGTGATGCCTACCTTTCATTTTGACCCTCCCGGCGATTACTGCTCTTTGATAGGCCGGCTGTGCTTATTTTTGGTTACGATTTTTGTACTTTATTGTAGTAGTTCCCTGTGATTTTGTGTCGGCTATCGGACATCACCAGTAGGATTTTATATTTTTAGTGCGAGTTTTTCCTTCAGACTTGCGAGTTTGAGATTGTGGTTTTGTTTATACCATAGCTAGCGCTGCATGCAAGTTCTTGTACCGTAAACAATGAATCCATGATGATAAAAAAAAAGAAAGAAAGAAAGCAAAAAAAAGGACTGAGTAGATCGGCTCTTCAAGCTTCGTTTTAAGCTATTTCCTTACCTATTACTTTATGCTTTTACGAATATAAAACCTTTACGCTCTTTACGAATACCTACCAACCAGACAAAAACTCTACGATCAGAGTTGAGTTGAAGAAAGAGTACGATAAACAATATAGATCAGAGACACGAGAGTCTCTCCCATTTTATCATAGACACAGGTCTAAGAACTATCGTCCCTGGAGATCAAGAAAAGTATCGTCTACTGGTTGCTGAGAACTGACACCAGATAGGAACCTTAACATTACGAAGTGTCACTTATAGCAATCCTTAGGTGATAACAAGATGGACTACGTGTTCGAGGACCAATCCTTGCAGCTACCCGAAGTATCGGACGAGTTACAATTAATGGTTTCACAACTTGGATGAACACCAAGTTCGATAATACCAGAAGAACAATCAGTTCACAAGGAGTCCAGCTCTAAAGAAGAAGAAGACAAAAGAATGGAGGCACCGGGACTGGCAGCCGGAGAAGGAGTGGGCCCTGAGCCAGGACCAGCTCCGGAACTCAGCCGAGAACAAATAGAACAAATACTCTGAATGATGGGACAACACCGACCCAAGGTCAAACAGCCAGAAACATACGTAGGAAACAGACACCAGCTCTGGAACTGGATGGCTAAATTAATAATATACTTTTATGCTACAGGATCGCAAGAAGGAGACGCAAGCAAATGGCTTACACCATATACCGAAGGCAACAAGCCAACAGGATAGAGGAGTTGGGAAGAATTCCAGGAAGCAATCCAACAGCAGTTTGCAGAAGTGGACCCCAGGGGTGTGGCTAGGATCCACATCATGAACATGGAGCAAGGGTCCCACTCGATGACAAAATACTGGAATGAGTTTAGACTCCAACAAACAGAAGCATTGTTGGATGATGCCACAGCATCACAATACCTATACATGGGCATCTCAGAAAGACTGCAGGAGGAATTTGAACATTTCGACTCGGAAACCACCACAGTCGACAAATTGGCAGCATCTGCTATCAAGAAGGAAACTCGACCGCAATCCTGAAGAACCTAAAGAAGGAAAAACACAGGAGGACAAAAGAGACTTCCACCCCAAGAAACACGGGCGGAACATTCCGACCCGCATCAGAGACCAACGAAGGAAACTTCAAACCTACCATCGCTGGCGAGGTGGAAATGAAAAAGGCTCAGGCACGACGACTCCTCAACCTATCCAACAAAGAATGCAAGAAGCGAAAAGATCAGAATCTCTACTTGAGGTGTAGAGTAAAAGAACATCGAATCCGGGATTGCCAAACCAGGCCAGACAATGGACCAAAACAAATGACGCCCGCCCAGGGCAACAACTGGATCAGACATCAGTAGAGAACCAACTGGATGGAGATGACCACGGAGGAGGACCAATCGGAAAAAGAAGACTGTCCCCAGTAAGAGATGGTCTGGTGGACAAGAAGGGGAGGAAAACCATCAGGAGGAGGGACGCGAACGAAACAAAAAAGATCCTGATGGCAAACTATTATACAGCACTACTGGAAGAAGAAGGAGATCATATCATGATCAAAATGATAATATGCGACACGAAAAAGAAAGGCACTGTGAGACATACAATGCTCGACTCAAGAGCAGCAGAAGATTTCCTCGATAAGGAAATCTGCGACAAATATGGCTACCCCCTGATATGGACACGACAGAAAAGACAGGTCTATCTAGCGGAAGGAAATCCCAGCACCAGGGGACCTATAACCCATACGGTGCAAGTACCCATAGCCACAGGCAGCCATAGGGAAGAGGCAACCTTCCCGGTAGCGAACCTGAAGAATCATGAGCTTGTCGTTGGGATGCCATGGCTATGACAACACAACCCTATGATAGATGGGGACAACAATAAGATCACATTCTCTAGCGAACGATTCATAGCAGGATGTCTCAACAGTTTGCCAGTGGTGTACACGATACCAGAAAGAGAGGGACAGGAGGAGAACCTGAAGGCACAATTCGACCAACTCATAGAAGAACCGGAACGGAGACTCAGATTCAAGAAGTTGTACGAGAAGGCACTGGGACCAATGAAGGGTTCCAGACAAGCAGCAGGACATGACCTATATGCCGACTAAGACAAGACGATCCAAGCAAGGGGTCCAGAGACAATATCAACTGGAATAGCGATAGGATTACCTCCCAGTACCTACGGACGGATAGTACCATGTAGCAGACTGGCAGTCAATAAACAACTCATTACGAATGCAGGAGTCATCGATGCCGACTAGACTGGAGAAGTCAAAGTGGTCTTAGCCAACCTTGGAGGTATCGACAAAGAGATTCGACACGTAGACCGGATCGCACAGTTGATCATTGAGAAGATCAACAGGGAGGAAGTGCACGAAGTACGAGAACTTCCGGACACCAAAAGAGGAACGAAGGGCTTTGGTAGCACGGATAGCTCAAAGGCCAAGAAAGAAGAGTCGGCACAGATTCGGGAAAGATTGGCCCGCGTGTTTGGCAGTTATTAAAAGAGAAGAGACCTCATGGGGATCCTCAAATGGAATCCATGAGAAGAAAACCTGGAATTAGCGCGGATCAACATCAGCACCGCACTAGTGATAAAACAAAAACAACAATGACAAGAGACGGAGTGGTATGATATAATAGCATGTGAATACCACCAATTTACAAACCTACTCCAAGAAAAGGAGGCCGACTGGCCACCACCAAGAAGACCAGGAGTGGACCACGAAATACACATCGAAAAAGACGAGAAAACGAAAGTAAACAAGAAAATTCCCTATCAACGCCTTTACCCCCTAGGGGAAAAGCAGTTGGAGGAATTATGAGGATATATTCAAAAGAATATGAAGAGAGGATGGATATGACACTCGTGCGCGATAGCAGGATCGCCAATCCTGTTAGTCAAAAAACAGAAACCGAAAAATGAGATTATGTGTGGATTACCGAGCCCTGAACTCGGTAACAACAAAGGACCGATACCCGTTACCTCTCATCGGCGAGGTACTGGATCGACTAAGGACGGTAAAATACTCCACGAAACTGGACATCAAGGATGCCCATTACAATATCAGGATAAAGGAAGGAGACAAATTGGAAATAACCTTCGCGATAAGATACGGAATGTACGAATACTTGGTCATGCCATTTGGCCTCACCAATGCACCAGCATCATTCCAACAATGGAACCACCAGATACTCAGCAGATTCCTGGATATATGTTGCATCGTCTACCTGGACGATGTACTCCTATACTCAGAAAACCTGGAACAACACAGGTAGGAGGTCAGCCACATCATGAACGAAATTCAGAAGTCAGGAATGAAGATCAAACCATCCAAATGCGAATTCCACAAAAAGGAGAGGGAATACCTGGGATTCATCATCAACGGAAATGTAGTTCAAGTAGACACAGTCAAGAGAGCCGCCAGATGGGACTGGGCAAAACCAAACAACAAAACTGATATCCTAGACTTCATGGAATTTTGCAACTTTTATCGAAGGTTTATTGAAGGGTTTAGCCGGATGGCAAAACTCCTATATAACCTAAGCAAGAAAGATGTCAAATAGGAATGGGGAGAAAAGGAGCAAAAAGCTTGCGATGATATTCGGACAAAACTCACGACAGCACCAATACTGGTACGCTTCGATCCTCAGAGGAAAACGATAACCGAAACCGATGCATCGAAGTATGTCTGTTTAGGGATTTTATCTCACAAATACGAAGAAAGAAAGTGGCACCTAGTGTGCTATTAGTCGAAAACAGTGACACCCGCAGAATGTAACTGTGATTTCGCCAACAAAGAACTATTAGCAATAGTTCAAGCATTTAAGGAATGGAGACGATACATACAGAACAATGACCAACAGGTCAGAGTTCTAACCGATCACAAAAACAGGGTCCCCTTTATGATGATAAAAGAACTCAACGACAGGCATATCCGATGGATGGAAAGCCTGGGTAGATACAACTTCAAAATTGAATATGGACCTGGGAAAGAAGGAGCAAAGCCAGATGCCTTAACAAGGATCGCAAGTGACAAACCACAAGACAAAGAGAACGAAAGGATCAAGCAGAAAAATCGAGTTCTACTTCCAAAAGAATACTTCGAAGCCATGGAATCGACAGAGATCCAGGACGAGGTCGATGAAGAACTAAGGAAAGCAATCGAAGGAGAAATGGAGTTCCAAGAAATAAGGAAAAGCCTGAAAGGAGAGGACAAGGAAAGAAAAGGGGTGGCCTTAGGACTATGCGAATGGAGAGACCACTATCTATGGTACGATGGAAAGATAGGGATACCAGAAGATGAGAAGATAAGGGCGAACCTTATCAAGAAACACCACGACGACAAACTGGCAGGACATGGAGGAACGGCTAAAATGACGGAACTGATCATGAGAAGATACTATAGGCCAGGACTGAAGGAGTCAGTCAAACAATACGTGAAGAATTGCGATATATGCCAAAGAATAAAGGTGGTACGACAGGCACCGTATGGGCTGTTAAAACGCAATGAAGTACCAGGGAAACCATGGGCATCCATATTAATGGATTTCATAATGGATTTACCTAAGGCCAACGGATACGACTCAGTCTTGGTTGTGGTGGATCGCCTGACTGAAATGAGTCATTTTATACCAACTCGAATGGATGCGACATTACTGCAGTTCACAACAACATTCATCAAAGAAATCTTTCGACTAAATGGATTACTGAAAGATATCATTACTAACCCAGGATCCATATTCACGTCAGAAATATGGAAAAAGATAACTGAAGAACTTGGAATCAAAAGGAAGCTATCTATGGCCTTCCACAGGCAAACAAATGGACAAACTGAATAGACCAATGGCATATTGGAACAATATTTACGAGCCTACGTCAACTATCAACAAGATAACGGGGACTAGCTATTATCAATAGCGGAGTTTACATACAATAATGGAAAACAAGAAACGATTAAGACAATACCCTTCTATGCAAACTATGGTCTCGACCCAGAATATCAGGCCATAGGTCATACGACCAAAGGACTGATAACGGACAAAGAAGATATGAGTCAATTACATGACACTCTACAAGCAGAAATGACGATGTGACAATTACGACAAAAGGAGAATTACGATCAACACAGAAAACCCGATCCACACCTACAATGAGGCGATAGGGTGTGGTTCCTACCAAGAAATATGCGAACAACGAGACCATCCAAGAAATTATATTACAAGAAAAGTAGACCATACCACATATCGGAAAGGATAGAGAAATGAGCATATAAACTCGCGCTTCCCCCGTCCATGAAGATACACAACACATTTCACATCTCGCTTTTAGAACTCTATCAAGACAACAACCTTCCTTCACAAACCATTACACCCTCTCAGCCTATCGAATTAGACGGAGAACCCGAATATGAACTTGAAGAAATAAGTGACTCTTGCTTGCACTGCGGTAACCTTCAATACCATGCTAAGCGGACCGGTTATTCCCCCAAACACGATCAAGAATGGTACCCACCTAACAACTTTGCAAACATACAAGATGCCCTGATCCTCTCCCACTAACGCTACCCACAGAAGCCGTCAGCCGAGTGTCATGGACATTGCGGACAACTTCACACTAGAGGGTTACCCGATGAGTCCTCTACCCGACGCAGCTAAGTGGGTTGCAGCTGAAGAAGAAACCAGAATCAAGAAGCAGGAAGAGGAGAAGGCCATCGAGGCCGAGTGGGCCCAGGTGGTCAACGAGAATGAAAGACAATATGCAGTCTATCACTAGACGGCATGCACGGAAGATTGGTGCCCAGTGCACCTAGATGGAAAACAACGGAGCAACTTTCTTCCCGAGCAAGAGGTCGGTGACAAAGTGGTCACTACCAACCACCCTGATCCAAACCGAATGCGCAACACAACCACAACCTCCACCTACCGGCCCCTCACACCACAAAATCTCCTGGCAGAACTGCATATGCAGATACTGTCCCCACTATCGAAGGCAACAATGGGAAGCTAAGAAGACGACCCAAGAGGTTCCAAGGACGGAACCTGAGGGGGGGGAGCATACAAAAACCTTTTTGTCAAAGGAAGAACTGCGCTGCACAATCGAGCGGATACAACAAGAAAGAGATCGGCTCAGGGAGGAAACAAAGCGGCAAAAGGAAGTGATCTCGCGCCTGGAAAAACAGGAAAGCAGGTACGAAGAAACAATCAACGGAGCAAGAAGGGGGGTGGACATGATGCAAGCCGCCTGCAATGACAAGATAGTGCAAACAGGCGAAGTGCTATGCAAGGAACAGCTCAAACGGAGAACCATCATAGACGAAGTACCCGGATACAGCCTAGAAACATCAGACAGCTCCACACCCTTCAGGAGGTTAGCGAACCATCTCCACAATGAGAGATTCTAAGCTCGAAGGGACTCGAGCTTAGGGAGGCAGGAGCTAATGTCACGAATGTGGCTTAGCGAGGAAGAGGTTTTCACATGACTTATAGTTATGAGTCATAGATATGTTATGTTTGGCACATGACCTTATTAGAGGTCATGGGTTTCGTACATATGACCGCTTTGGTCATATGATATAGTTATGCAGATATGTTATGTTTCGCACATGACCATATTTAGAGGTCATGGGTTTTGTGTATGTAACCATTTCAGTCATATGACTAGTTTATGAAGTTTTTGATATGACTCACGGTTGTAAGTCATATGTGGCATGTGACTTGAGGTGTGAATCACAAGTGCGTGAAGGGCAACTACATAAGGAGGACACTAGGACTGAGTAGATAGGCCATCCTCCGTCTCCTCTACACACCCGGCGATTGAAATCAACCCTCAGCGCTAGGTACTCACGAACCTTCCACCCCGGCTCTCCTCCCGCGATGGCTTCGGCCTAGGAGTGACGGCCATCTCCATCCCCCCTTACTGCCCTCTTCTGCTCTCTTACGCGTCGAGGCTTTCCTTGCTTTGGGTTCCGGTACTCCTTTCATGCTGCCCGTTCTCTTTCCCCTCCTCGCTTAGCGAGGCTCATCCGCAGGGTCGGCGCCCGCTCGCTTCCCATGCTTCAGACGGCTGGGAACACGGTTCTGCGGTACGCGAGGACTACTCTTCAGGCCTTTTGGTCGACCTCGCTCTTCTCCTTCGGGGGAACCTCCCTTCTCTATTTCCGTTTGGCGTTGGCTATGGTGAACACCTTTCTCCCTGTGTGCACGATCTCCGTGGGGGAACACCTCGGCTAGTAACTTCGGGGTCTGTCTCGCTTGGAGATTGGGCCATACCCACCTGGTCTTTCGGTTCAAGTTTGGGGTTTTTTCTGAAGTCGGGGACAGCCTAGCAAGACACGAACACGATTACCGATAGTTGACACGGTCGCGTTCAGTTGCCTTCCTGTTCCGGCGGCTGGATCGGCTTGCACCCTACTGCTACACCCTTCCTCGGCTGGCACCCTACTGCTCCACCCATCCCCGCCCTCACCCACGGGGGCCCGTTCACGGTTGCAGTACTCTGCCGGCACGTTTCTCTGGCTTGGTTGTTGTGAGATCTACTTTTGTGCGGTTTTTCTTTTGTTTTTCCGTGATGTTCCGGGTGGTTACCTTCCTATGTGTTCCTGCTTTCTTCTTAGTTAGGCTTCTCCTGTTCTCTCAATTCGCTTGCGAGGTAGGGACGGGTTTTTCTTTGGGGCGAGATGTGCGGTTAGGCCCATACCCGAGGGTCTTGGAGATACGGTCGGGCCGGGCGGGAGGAGGTTATAGGTTTTGTTCTATGCCATAGCTAGCGCTGCATGCACAGTTCTTGTACCTTAAACTAAGCAATCATATGAAGAGAAAAAAAAAAAAAAGAGAAAAAAAAGACTGAGTAGATAAGCGCCTCCTGAACACCCCTGGCACCGTCACTTATTTCCCCTTCGACACAACCCTCCACCCATCAGCAATTGACCTGGCCTTTGCGAACGCGCGCCTCTTGCCCAACTTCAGAACGTGGAGCACGCCTCTTCCCCCATCGGGTTCGGACCACGTCCCGATACTAATAACATTGTCGGAGCCTCTGGCCCGCCCCCCTCCTCCCTCTCCATCATGGACAAAGACGGACTGGCCCGCTATCGATGACGGGCTAAAACGGATCGTGTTCCGCCCCCCTCCCCCCCTTCCCACTCCACACACACTCTCAGCCTGGTTTGACATGGCCCTGGATAGGGTCAGGTCCCAGCTTACGACCAACACTCCGGATAAAAGGCCCACCTACAGGTCAACGCTCTGGTGGACCCTAAACCTTACTGCACAGAGAAAAGCCTTCCACTCCACCATACGCGAAGCCCGCAAGGACCTCCTACCTTCTTCCAAGGAACTATGCAAAGAGGCACGACTTCTGTACTTCAAGGCTATCAAGAAGGCCAAGAAAGACTACTGGAAAAACTTCCTGGAAACAGCGAACCCCCAAACACAATGGGCGGTGAAAAGGTTCGCCTATGGCGAACCGCCGGACAGGTTCCCCCAGATTCCTGGGGCTGAGACCCCCAAGGAGATAAATCAAGCACTCTTAGGACACTTCTTCCCCGAGAAGGGGTCCGCCCCCCCCCCAGGATACTTCGGGAGTTTAAGGATGTCCCGGAGCTGTCGTCTGAAGAGATATCAACAGCCCTTCGGAAGTCCTCCTCCTCCTCCGTCCCCGGACCGGACCAGATACCCTACTCTGTCTGGAAGAAAGTCCACCTGACAAACCCCGGAATTCTCACCTCCCTCTTCGGCCCCCTAGTTAGGTATGGGCACCACCCGTCTTCCCGGAAGAAAGCCAATGGCATTGTACTGGATAAGCCTGGAAAGCTCTCCTATGACACTCCTGCCTCATTTCGCATCATCGTACTCCTGGAAACTGTTTCGAAAATCCTGGAGAGGGTGATGGCAAACCATCTCCCCGCCCAGGCGCACTTCCTGGGCCTCCTCTCCCTCAACCAAACTGGATCCCTCCCCGGTCTAAGCACGTTTGATGCGGCGGCCACCCTCTCTCATGAGGTTCAACTGTTTATGCGCCCAAAGCTGAAGGTCGCGACCCTTTTCCTGGACATAAAAGGGGGCTTCGACAATGTATCGGCCCAAATACTCTGCAACAGACTAGCGACCAAGGCTGTCAACCCCTATCTTGTCTTGTGGATACGGTCTTTCCTCCACGGACGCACCTGTCGCCTGGTTTTCCAGGGGGCACCCCAGATTTTCTCTCCCGTCTCGATAGGAACCCCCCAAGGCGCGCCAATCTCCCCCCTGCTCTTTGTTATTTACGTCTCAACCCTCCACTTCCCGGTCCCCAGGGGCCTCATCCTCTCTTATGTGGACGACTTCGCTGTCACGGTGGCCTCAGGCTCTTACTGTAGGAACATCCAGAGACTGCAAGGCATCACCAAGGTGCTCCAGCGGAAGGCTGGCAGGCTAGGTGTGTCCTTCTCAATCCCGAAAACGGAGTTGATGCACTGGGAAACACCCTCTCAAAAAATACCCCCCCCCCGATCCCGGTCCTGCTGGAAGACCTCGTCTTCCGCCCCTCCAAACTAATTCGCTGGCCTGGGTATTGGTTCGAGCCCTCCTCCGCTTCGGGTACTAGGGGTACCACCTCCCACTTCCTGAGAAGGCTGGGACTGGCCCAAGCTGCTTTCGCCACGATCCAAAGACTTTCAAGGCCTGGTAAAGGCCTCCCTCCCTTCCTCTGCCATCGTCTGGCCTCCTCCCTGATCGCCCCGTTTCACTTGTATGGGGCGGACTTGTTCTCACCAAGCCCCACCCTCCTCGATCGCATGTCCGTCTTCTGGAGATCTGTCCAAAGATGGGTAATGAATTGCTTCTCCTGGACGCCTGTTGGCATCCTCGCTTGCAAGTCGGCCCTGCCCCCCATGCCCCTTTTGATACACCACCAACAGAGACTAGCAGCGGTGAGGCTTGTTTGCCTCCCCCCGGAGGCCAATCCGGCGACTGCGAGACTCCACTCAACCTTCCCAACTTTGTCCCCCTTCTGGGCCTCTGATGACCATCGGTACCACACGAGGAGGTTGACCACGGTTTATGCCCCCCTCTCGTGGAGGTCCCCGGTCCCCTCACCACCAATAAGGAAACACCTCCCCATCGACGCAATTGCGCATAGGACGTTCCCGTTCATCACAGCCGCCGGCCCCGTGCCGGTGGCCTCCCCCGACCTCCTCCCTCCTGCCTCCCTGCCGATAAGGGACGGTACCCCCTCCTACAGGTCAATTGAGTTGAAGGTCAGGTCGACATTAGTCAAGGACTGGAACAATCAGTTCACACCTCCACCGCCGTACTCCTACCCGGCGTCCCTCTCGCCCCACCAGTTCATGGGGCTTGGAAGGTTCATGGCGGGGAGAATACACCAAATGCATTCGGGCAAAAGCTATCTCGCTGCCCACCCCTCCTGGTTCACTGTGGACCCCTCCCCCCTCTTCCCTTTACGCGAGGAGGACCAGGAGGACTTCGCTCAGGCCATCCTGTCCTGCGCGTCCCGCAAGGTACCTCATGAGCGCCACCTCCGGGGGCTCACGTCGGTAGAAAGGGACAGCCCTCTCTGGTCCAACCCCACTGCTCTCCACTCCCTCGCCAGATACATTAACGTCATGGCGACGGGCTTCCCACCAGGCATGCCCCCGGCAGCACACGACCCAGAGTCTTTTCCAGACGAAACAACTTTAGTACTCCCAATTCATGGTTTCGCCCCCTGTGGGGGACGGCCCCTCGTTTGCTACAGTTAGTCTTTTCGGGTGGCTTTTCTTTAAAAGGCGAGCTTATTTTTTGTTACGATCATGCGATTTTTTGTTTTATTTCCGTAGGGATTTGATGTCTGCTATCGGACACACTGAGGAGGATTTTATAGTTTGGTGCGATTGTTTCTTTTGTTATTGCGAGCGTTTTGAGATTAAGGTTTTGTTTATGCCATCGCCAGCGGTTTTTCTTTTTTTTTTTTTTTTTTATATCATTTGTTTATTGATC
>JACCEG010000347.1:118667-170043 GCA_014065205.1 Tuber brumale | reverse complement strand
TTGGTCCGCCGGCCTCCGTAGAGGGGTCCTATTACTAGGACCAACCAACCTACAGCTGATCTCAGAAGGGTATGGGTGGATTCGGTATACCCCTAATAGCTTCCGCTACTGGGATAACCTCTTGGAGTATTTCGCCGAAAACGTCACGTCACTTTCGGCCCACAGTTAGGAAGCCTAACCTCGAAGCCTACTATCTCAATGCGCCTTCGACGGATATCCTCCGTTCCACTTCCCAGATGTCGCCAAAGGTCCCCTCTCATATATCCTGCGAACAGCATGTGGTCGGACGGACGGCGGCGACGTATATGGTGTTATGAAGTGGGCTTCATTGATGTGACATTTTAGTTATGGGACGCAACTCTCGCAATCTCGCTTAATGACATGCGGGCCCCATAAGGGGGCCGGAGGGGGGTGTTGGCACTCCGGTAAATTGAGGGTCTGTGCGCAGTTACCCTACCGTGGGTCTGTGCACATGTCTCGGATTTCCATATGCCTAACACTATTCTAATATGAAAGATTTTTGGTACTATCTGTATCTAAGTAGTCTGTCCTTTTGAGGAGGTGATATGTTAGGCGGACGCCAAAATCTAGTATAACTGAGAGACACAGGCCAAATCTTTGATCGAAAAATCTATTGAGGAAGACTCGTCTCAATAAATAGGTAAGGTAAAGATTTAAAGTATAAACAATTTTTATATTGATAAGATCTCTTTTCCATTACTTGATGATCCCTCAGTAGCCTGGAATAAGTATCTTTTATCATATTCCTTGTATCAAAGTATAATTATTATAATAATAACTTTGACCTCAGAGGAAATTGAAAACATGACCTTGTAAACCAATACAAAAGTCATATCAACCGAGCTACAGTATATGGTATTATTAAGTGGACTTCATTGATGTGACATTTTAGTTATAGGACGCAACTCTCAAAATCTCGCTAATGACGTGCGGGCACCATAAGGAGGCTAGAAAGAAGCATTGGCTTTGGTAAATCGAGGGTCTGTACACCGTTACCCTACCGTGGAGTCTGTGTACTTTTTGTCTCAGATGTCTATATGCCTAACATGATAGCAGAGAGTTAAGATTCTCATTAGTATCTTTTTCTAGATCATCATCTATATTTTTAATATGCACTGTATACCATATCACATTTGACTCATTTGACCTTTGAGCTTTAATTCCACCTTATTGAAAAAGCCTAGTATTTGATTTGGAGTTATCCACAAGTTTTAAAAGGTCAGATATTGTACCAGTACTAATAAGTTTATTGGCATTTGGAAGTGTATTTCTACCTTCCCAATATCATATATAAATTGACCTCAAATGATCAATTTCCTGGGTATGTAGCTTTGACAATGACCGCCAAACTCGGCCGAGATAGTCCTTAACCTGCCTCTGAAGGTATTCCTGTCAGTTCTCGATATGGTCGGTTTTGTAATATTGAGTAATTACTGGTGAGCCATGACGAATTATATAACTAGTTCCTTTTCAGATAAAAAATAGTGATAAGGATTTATTGATAGGCTTTATAGCTACTGATCAGGAAAATAATAGAGTGTTATTGTGGCTTTGAGTAAGAGACTCACATTGCTCTGTTAAATAGTCAACACACTGATACTAGCAGTGGACCTCATTGACTGCTAGTACTCGTATGGGTTGTGTGAGACAAGATTGGACAAATATTGAAGATGTAGGCTTTTTGATATTGACTCCTAATATAGTTGATTAGAAAAAAACATTAAGGTCCTGTTCGGCACGCAGTTATAAAAAAAATGTCATATTTCAGAAGAAATAGTATTTGGCAATAGTTTCTTTATTTTTTTCTGGCTGATATATGTAAGTAAAATACACCCTAAATAATAGGTATAAATTATTTAAACCTAATGCCAAGTACCTGGTATTGTCTATATGATTGCTTTTATAAAATATCCCCACTATACACACACATCTAATTCAAAGTATTTATAAGTATTAACTACAAGATATGATAATTTATATACAGCTTTATTTAGAATGATTCATACCTGCTAACAGTATCAACACTATGTTAAAAGTGCTCCCGTACATCCCTATTGGATACCCCTCTTGCAATAGTCTACAAAAGCATTCCCACCTACTCTTTAACCATTATCTCCCTCATTTCAGTCAGACCTCCATTGTCCCTCAGCCAGCTATAAAGCTTCAGGAAACAATCGCACGACATGCAGAAAACCTCAGCAAAGCATCGTGGATGTGTTCCCTCATCAATTAGCTCTAACATATACGCTTTGCCTATAAGAGCAGAGTTTCTACCCACTTGCTTTTTGAAATGGCTTCCAACTTCTCCGATTGCGCCTATCGCTAGCTGGAGTAGCAAACCTCCATCGCGTTTGAATTGCTATGATTTGTCACAGTCGGATTGGATCAAATTATTGGTAGAATTCATCGTATCTGCTTGTTGAAATTCATTTGTAAATTGCTCTTTGAATCAATCGGAATATTTTGAAAAGGATTATAAAAACATTCACTAGAATTATTATCACTCTCATAAAGATTGTATTAGTCATTTCATTAATTTTATTTTTATATTAAATTTTCTATTATATCCTAATCCCCTGTTTATTTCACAAAAAAAATACCATAAAAAAAGAATAAGCAACTCTATTTAAAAAAAACCCCATTTTCATAGGTGTACTGAACAGGCTTCTCTTTTTTAAAAAAAAAATAGAGCGAAAACATAGCATAAAAGTGAGAAAAATACCATTTTTCTTGGATGCCAAACAGGGCCTAAATATTGATATAAGTAGTTTTATACCTATTAGTTGAATGAATTGTTGTTTTGAGTCCCTAATATGGACTACAACTAGGTACTTACACCCAATACAAATCTATAGATTTTCATGTAAAGGAAGTATGGAGTTGCCAGGACATGTATCAGTCTAATATAAAGATATATTGTGGTATTTGCAAGACTGTAGCATACTCTCAATCTAAGTCAAGTTAGTTATATATAGTAATAACACTTGATTAATTATTATGAGTAGTTAGATTATGAAGTCAATCTTACCTACACGTTCTGCAATATAAACTCCTTTGCTTGTAAGGTTTACTTGAATTGGCATATAGTATTCCTCTAGTTCTAGGAACTCAGGAGGTACAAATGCATTCATGAGCTCTTTAGATGCTATCAAATTAAGCAGTAAAAGAGGATTTTCATCAACAGAACCCACCATCCCTATTCCAGTTAACAATTAATGTGAAAATCTTGCATCCTGTTTCTGATTCTCAGATATACAATACATGTAGGTATTATAAGGAAAGTCCAGCCAACTAAGCCAACTGTGGGATTTTGGCATGGCCAGAGGCATTGAAAGATCATAGTCGGAACAATTGGAGATCGAATAAGGTACTACTGAGGTTGCATCAAAAATTATATTTTGAAGTGGGTAAAAATAGTTGGGGTGCTTGTGGGATTTTGGTGTAGCCAGAGGCATTGAAAGATCATAGTCGAAACAATTAGAGGTGGAATAAGGTACTGATAAGGTTGCATCAAAAATTATATTTTGAAGTGGGCAAAAATAGTTAGGGTACTAAGCATGGCACTCCTGAACATCTTTTTATACAATCACAATATTGGTATCAAGACTGGTTGACAGCTTATCTTGTGCTGGTACTTGACCTCTGTGCCTTTTTAACATTTCCGGACAGGCCTGGTACCTCCACTTTCTTACTACTGGCATCAGGTACCAAGTAGTATTATATGAATAGGATAAGAAGGGGAAGAGGTTAATAAAAGAGGATAAGAAGTAGTATTTAAGAGGGGAGGATGAATAGTGATCGAGAGGCAGTAATTAGGATCTGACAATAAGTTCAGATAATGAAAAGATAAAGGCGAACAGAATATAAAAAAAAGTAAAACCAAAGATAATAGATAAAATGTCTGATTTAAGGAATGAAAAGAGAAAAAGAAAAAAACATCAAAATAGAGATTTAAAAGGCTACAGGTAGGGACAGGTAATTCTTATAAAACTATTAGAAATCAAGGAAATAACCATCATTAGTTTTGTCAAAATATTCCTTACAATCTTTCTCATCAGGACTATCCTGCTTCCAAGTTTGTATAGATTGTTGTTCAACTGCCAGTTGGCTTAGGTCCTGTTCAGTATGTCACTTTTATGGCATAAAAGTGGTTTTTATGGAATAAATTTCTCCAACTAAGAGTTTGATATGAAGGGGGTGTTCGGCATGGCTCAAAAATATGACATATTTTTCTCTTGGCGAGATATTTTTTTTATTCTATATTTTTTAACTAGGGTTGAGGTAGAGAGAAATACAAGGCGTAATAAACCACTACCAGTGTTGCATTTCAAATTTTGGTGATAAAGAAAGAGTGAATAAACAAAGTAAATATTATTATATAAATACTTCCGAAATCACCCTTACCCAGAAACATGTCCAACTACTGTCAAACAAACCCTAAGGATTGCTAAATACAACACAAATACGATACAGGTATCATAATATGATATTATATCCACATCAGTAAACCCATAAACCTAATTCTCTCCCACAGTACTCGGGTATGGAGGTTAGTGACTAGAACGAACAGGGTATAGTACGCGTGGCCGAAGACACATAGCATGGCGCGGGAATCTGTACGGAGTAGATATGTCCTCGGCCACCCGTACCCCTGCCCGCCTCATCAATAACCCCCACATCCAAGTACCGGGACTGGTACTACCGTAGGTTCCCTGAAGGGATACTGTCTCGGAACGGAGATTGGAGCCCTACACGGAGATACCCAGATTGCCGAGTTAATTTTGATCAGTGACAACTTTCCGGCCCCGGCAAAAACACGAAAACCGCGACGATGATCGAACACCAGCGAATGATGTACAATGATCAAACGCTAGGACGGCGAAGGGTGTACTGTACTAATACAAGGGCCGAACGGCGAAACAGCAACATGAAATGGCATATCGTGAAAACGGTGTATCATACTCAAGTATGGCGGACTCCGAGGTCTCAAAATGGTTAGATTGCGATGCCAAGGAAACGAAACATGCTTAGTAAGGCTGAGGAAAACTCTGATCGCGACTCAGTTTGCTATTCAACATGACACCAACTACAGTACCGGTACTCAACAACTCGCTCTCTCTTGACGACAGCTCTCAAAATGCTCAGCTAACTAACTAAACGAACAGCGAAAAACAGGAACATAAATAAACTACGACATATATGGTATCCTCCTCTGGTTCAATTGGCCACCACACGTATCCAGCATCCTCCAGACAACTCTCCCGTTCCCTCCCACCCCCACGCTTATAAAAAGAAATACAGGTTTCACAAAAGACTTCCACTACCATACCGCTCTCGCTACGATACCACTCCCGGCGCTTTCTCCTACGGCTGTGATACACCAAAGCGCATCGCGGAAACGGCGGACTCTTTATCGTACCGGCGAACGAACGAACGAACGAACGAACGGTAAAACGTCGAATGATAAAACGACAAACCGTAGAATGGCGAACGGCGAACAGGCAAAAGGCTGAAGCGGTAAGGCGAGCATGCCGAGCAGCCTTCCTGCTTTCTAACAGTTAATACGGTAAGTGCATCCATTGAGGGCGCGAGGGCGGTTCACATTCGCTCTTGGTGTGTATAAACTACTATAACGCGTGATCCGGATGTACTTAATGCATTATGATAAGCTCCTTGCTCGCCACATTAACCAGATCCTAAACGTGTTGCTTCCATTCGATTCCATCACCACCAGGTGGCTCGACCATAGCGACACCCCTAAAAAGATAGTGGCAGGATAGCGATTTTAGTGCTAACTTAGTGGGTAATTCAGTGTTAGTTATTCAAGTAGTAGTCGATAGTACGCGTAAAATAAATGAATCAGATATTTAGCGGTATACCGGTATTCTCTACTCTTTCCGTCTACACTACTACTCGTACTCTTCCATACACTACCATGAACAAAGCAACAAGGCAGAAATCAACGAAGTGATAGATGAGGACGGCTAACGTTGCAGTGGAGGGGAAAACAGTGCCTACTGGACCTAAATGGTATCACCCGTACGCAATGGCATCCACCAATCCTAGATGAAACCTAAACCCAATTGGGAACAATATACTGTAACTGTCGAAGGTCCTATCGGTAGATACAGATGGATGTTGGATAATTGGAGTCCATTACAGAAGTTTCGGGAGAGTGGTGTATAGTTTGGGAATGCGGTAGATAATTATGGAGGCTCAGAGATTTACGGGTATTCTCCGGACATGCCTTTCCTTTGTTATCATGGGTGTGTATGTGTGTGTGTGGAGGAGTGGGGGCATGGGTAGAGAGATACAGAGATAGGTGTGAGCACCTATCTATGGAAGGATCAGGATGCATTGATGATTATGTCTTATTTAATCACCCCCCCCCACAGCTAGTTAGTTTAGTTTAGTTTAGCAGAGGAGAGAAGAAAAACAAAGACCCCGTTTGGCAACGCGACGTTTGAGTGGATTGGAATGTTTGGCTGAATGCTGTTTTCCAAAGAGAGGTTTCTGCAGTTTCAAAACTGCAGATTTTGGGAACAACCATTGTTTTTGTAGGGTAGGTAACATTCAGTTCATAAACCCTACTTTAACATTTATTTTATCATACTTAATTAATGTTCGCTCAGCCTAATTGGTATTAAATTTTAACCTCTTCTCTCGACCATTAATATTCTCCAACTTTTTGACCTCAATTTTCAAAATTTTCCTTTGGTGTTTGGCAACGCACATCACTCAAACATTGTGTTTTGCCAAACAGGGCCTAAGTTGTTTACGATGCCTCTTATACTTATCTTTCCGTATCAGGGTTCCGGGAAAATTCAGAGTATGCCGTCTATGTACGAGCTGCGCTATCTATCTCTCACCATTATCCACCCATAATAATAAGGAACTCGAACCAAATATTGGGAGCATGAAGAAACGCTGGTATCAATAGCCTCTGTTGGAAGTATTGCTTCAATGTGATGGAACTATGTTCAGTACGGAATACCGGGAATCATCTCACTGTAGAGTGTTGTACCAGTATGACTTCTCGCTGGTATTCAAAAGGCATATATTCTAGAAGTTAGGATTAGGGTTTATTTCATGGAATCGGGTTCCTCCGGTGATGGGATATAGCGGAACTAGCGGTAGTATGGTAGTATCACAGACGGTCCGTGGACGAAACCGATAGTGATCAACTGGTAGTATTGAGAGAAACTAGCTCGAGGAGACAAACTGACGGTTTGGGAATATAAGATCAGCGTCTTAAAGCTTAGGGTCTATTCCTACCAATAGCCTGCAATGGGCCCTACTATACACTACCGTTCAGAAAAAGACAAGACAAATATTAACGAATAATGGGAACGAAGGACAGCAAGAAAGAGGATGATATGGACCAAGTCTAACCGGAACCCAAGCAAAGGAAAAGGTGAAGAAAGAGAAAAAAAACTGAAGTAGATAGATAGATAGCAAATGGCGAGCAGAAAAAGGAAAAAAGTACACCCTCTGTCAAAGTCTATTAACACCCGACCCAGAGAAGATCGTACCTATACCGATCCTTTACTCCGCAACCATGTTATTAACGAAAAGGGAAGAATGTAAATCAGAAAGGCGAAAAGACAAACGAAAGAGGCGATGATAAAATATGGGTTGACCGAAAGTGGGAGGGTTGATCGGGTGCTGTCAGGACGGATGTCAGCTTTCCTGCGAAGGGACGAGAAGCGAAGGGGCCATATGGGAGGGAGTTGCATCCACGAGAGTGGCGTTCGGCGATATTCGGTGCCGGGATTGACACCCCTTCGTTCTAAAAGCATCCTGGCGACTGCCAAATGACCGCCCCTAAGCGCCCACGAGACTGGCGTTCGGCCATATTTGGTGTCTCGCTGGTCGGGATTGTCATCCCCTCGTTCCAAAAGCATCTTGACTACTCCCTCATGCCCGCCCCCAGCCCCCCATGACAGTGGAGTCCGGCCATATTGGGTGTCGGGATGGCCGAGATTAATATCCCCCCGTTCTAAAAGAATCTTGACTACCCCCTGATGCCCCTTCCCAGCCGCCCATGAGAGTGGCGTTCGGCCGTATTTGTTGTCTGGCTGGTCAGGATTGACATCCCCTCGTTCCAAAAGCATCTTGACTACTGCTTCATGCCCGCTGCCCGCTGCCAACAGGAGTGGCGTTCGGCCATATTGGGTGTCTGCCTGGTCGGGATTTATATCCCCTTGCTCCAAAAGCACCCCGACTACTTCCTCGTGCCCACTGCCAGCCGCCCACGAGAGTGGTGTCCGGCCATATCTGGTGTCTCCCTGTCCGGGATTGACATCCCCTCGCTCCAAAAGCATCTTGACTACTCCTCCATGCCCGCTCCCAGCCGCCCATGACATTGGCGTCCGGCCATATCCGGTGTCAGGGTGCCCGGTATTAATATCCCCTCGTTCCAAAAGAATCTTGACTACTCCCTGATGCCCATTCCCAGCCGCCCACGAGAGTGGTGTTCGGCCATATTTGGTGTCTGGCTGGTCAGGATTAACATCCCCTCGCTCCAAAAACATCCTGACTACCGCTTCATGCCCACGCCTAGCTGCTAATATGAGTGGCGTCCAGCCATATCTGGTGTCTGGCTGGTCAGGATTGACATCTCCTCGTCCCAAAAGCATCTTGACTACTCCCGCATGCCCGCTCCGAGCCGCCCACAAGAGTGGTGGTAGGCCATATTTGGTGTCTGCATGGTTGGGATTGACATCTCGCTCCAAAAGCATCTTGACTACTCCCTCGTGCCCGCATTCAGCCGCCCATGAAAGTGGCGTTCGGCCAGATTTGGTGTCTGGCTGGTCGGGGTTGACATCCCCTCGTTCCAAAAGCATTTCAACTACTCTCTCATGCCCGCTCCGAGCCGCCAACGAGAGTGGTGCTTGGCCATATTTGGTGTCTGCATGGTCGGGATTGACATCTCCTCGCTCCAAAAGTATCTTGACTACTCCCTCGTGCCCGCTCCCAGCCGCCCACGAGAGTGGCGTTCGGCCATATTTGGTGTCTGCGTGGTCGGAATTGACATCTCCTCGCTCCAAAAGCATCTTGACTACTCCCTCGTGCCCACCTTCAGCCGCCCACGAGAGTGGCGTTCGGCCAGATTCGGTGTCTCCGTGGTCAGGATTGACATCTCCTCGCTCCAAAAGCATCTTGACTACTCCCTCGTGCCCGCCTTCAGCCGCCCATGAGAGTGACGTTCGGCCACATTTGGTGTCTGGCTGGTCGGGATTGACATCTCCTCGCTCCAAAAGCAGCTTGAATACAACCTCGTGCCCGCTCCCAGCCGCCCACGAGAGTGGCGTTCTGCCAGATCCGGTGTCTGGCTGGTCGGGATTGACATCCCCTCGTTCCAGAAGAACCTTGACTACTCCCTCATGCCCGCGCTCAGCCGCCCACGAGAGTGGCGTTTTGCCATAAAAGGTGTCTGACTGGTCGAGATTGACATCTCCTCGTTCCAAAAGCATCTTGACTACTCCCTTTTGCTCGCTCCAAACCGCCCACAAGAGTGGTGGTAGGCAATATTTGGTGTCTGCATGGTTGGGATTGGCATCTCCTCGCTCCAAAAGCATCTTGACTACTCCCTCGTTCCCGCATTCAGCCGCCCATGAGAGTGGCGTTCGGCCAGATTTGGTGTCTGGTTCGCCGGGATTGACATCCCCTCGTTCCAAAAGCATCTTGACTACTCTCTCATGCCCCCTCCAAGCCGCCAACGAGAGTGGTGCTTGACCATATTTGGTGTCTGCGTGCTCGGGATTGACATCTCCTCGCTCCAAAAGCACCTTGACGACTCCCTCATGCCCGCCCTCAGCCGCCCACGAGAGTGGCGTTCGGCCATATTTGGTGTCTGGCTGGTCGGAATTAACATCCCCTCGCTCCAAAAGCATCTTGACTACAACCTCGTGCCCGCTCCCAGCCGCCCACGAGAGTGGCGTTCTGCCAAATACGGTGTCTGGTTGGTCGGGATTGACATCCCCTCGTTCCAAAAGCATCTTGACTACTCCCTCCAGCCCGCCCTCAGCCGCCCACGAGAGTGGCGTTTTGCCATAAAAGGTGTCTGGCTGGTTGGGATTGACATCCCCTCGTTCCAAAAGCATCTTGACTACACCCTCATGCCCGCGCCTGGCTGCCAATATGAAAGCCGTCCTCCCCAGCATATCAGTTGCACTGACCTCCCATTCCCTCGTCTCCAACATAGCAGCAGCTATCCTCACGATCCCAAGACATGCTACCGCGTGTAGTCCTGTGAATCCCGCAGGTCCTCGCTCGCTGCAAAAATGCCAGAACAGTGCTTCTTTCTTAAAGTGCAATAACATTAGCTGAGCAGATATATGTTCATCAAATCTATCCAGAAGTCTTAGTGCAAGCGCTTTCACATTTTCCGTCATCCCCCTTCTTGTATGCTCCCCCCAGTAGCAAGAAGCATATTCTAAGAGTGGCATTGTTACAGGAGCCGAGGGCAGTGTTGGCGAAAGATCCCGGACACATTTGAAATTGAGGTACGTCAAGCAAACCTCCGCTATTGTGGAGTGGGGGCTATAGAAGAGGGTTGGGTAGCTAGAGAGATGCTCCTGCAGAGTATAGTGCACCAGTCGGACAGTAGAGGAAGATGCCTCGACCGTGACAAGACCAAGACAAGATGCCAGTAGTGTCCGTAATGCAGGAACATTTTCAACATCCAGATCGGAAGATCCCACCTCCACTCCCAAGGCATGACAGAGCTCGTCGGCCCGTAACGGCTGTTCCGAATACAACACCCACATCAAGACCTTCAGCCCGAATGTTGATTTATTCCCCTTCTGTGCCTTCAGTCGGGTTAGAGTCGCCGTGTAGGCATCGCTCAATCCGTTGCCCTTAGTCATCTCTTCCAGCTTCTTCCTTCTCTGCCGAGTTGTCACCTCCCCCAGAATGGCATCCATGTTTAGCGAAACGAGGAGAAATCTACACACAATCGTGGGTGAGTATTTATCAATGATAGAGTGGGAATGATAAACGCTCTTACATATCGGATATCTTCTCCAGGACAACTCTAATAATGTCCGCCCGTAGATCATCGTTCATCGCCTCTGGATCAGTGTCCCCATCCAACCTCATCTCCAGATAACTCCTAATATCATCTTTGTTAGGGTTGATGGGTACCACAGCCGCCCTGCCGAAGTATCTTCGAATGTCTTCCTTGACATGAGGCCGGCCGGTGAGGAATATCCGCGTCCTAGGGCATTCCTGAACAATATCCCTCAGTGACTTAAGAAGCTCCGGCAGATGCTTCGGCAGGCATTCGTCAAGTGCATCAATGCAGATGAAAACTTGAGGCAGCGAAGCAATTGCAATCCCCAGCATTCCCATTAGATCAGGAAGTCGCAGTCCTCTGCCACCAAACTCCATTTTCGCTTTATGAAACGCTTCGCGCAGATAATTTGGGATGTCCCCTCTGCCTACCAGCTGCCCCAAGATAGCTCCCACCATATTGGTGACTGTCTGCTCTTGCTGAGCAAGGAAGTCGCAGTACAAGCCTGCAACGGCGAGATCCTCCTTCCCCGCCTGATCACATAGGCTGTCGATCACTAGGGAACTAGTATTCCTAATCGTCAGCAATTTTCGCTTTCCGTTAAAGAATCGCGCCATTTACCTTAAGTAGGTCTTGCCCACTCCTGGATTTCCGCTGCAAAACAAAACCGCCTTATCGGCTCCACTATCACCATCTCTCCACTCCCGAAACTCACTGGTTTCCAAAAGCCAATCCCCGACACCGTCGAATCTATCGGTACGCACGCTTTGATGTCTGTTGTTTGGCTCTAGTGGAGAAAGCCATCGCATAATCTGCGCATCCTCATCAGACCTGTAGACGGTTTTGTTGAAAGAACCTATTATGTTGCCACTGTGGGTATTGCAGTTGCCGATCCTGGTATTTATAGTCTGGGCCATGATATTCTGCCAAAAGTATAGGTTGAATGTAGAGGTGGTGCAGTAATTTCTAGGGGTATTGGGGAAGTTAATAAATTTCTATGGGCACGGCTGAAGAAAAGGGGGAGATCAGGCTTGTTGTGTGACACTTATGATGTTGTAAAGTACCCTCTCAGATCGTTTGGTCCAGCGCGACAACAGCCACCTAACCACTCTTTCCGTATGCTACATGTTCAACTGCAACTACTAGTACTCAGGAAGTGCTGAAAATCTAAGGCTGATATTAAATAAATATAAAAAAACTTTCTTGTGAAACCATAGAGCAAAAAAATTCAATAGCTTGTATACCATCCCTTTGTATCCAAAACTGCAGCCACTCTCCTAAGCATAGACTCTCAGAGTCTTTTTAAAAAATCTCCCCAAATATCCTAAACTCAAACCTCATTGAAAGCTTCTGCTAGATGCCTTCTAACAGTCTCTGGATCCCCCTTGATCTTGTAAATGTCAAGAAATTACCGATGCAGCTTCCCCTTTACCCCCTTCCAATAGTACTTAATAGGATTAAGATTTGATGAATTGGGTGACCATTCTATAACCTATATACTGTTTTCTTCAAACCAAGCTACTGTATCTCTTGTAGTATGTATCTCTGCACTATCCTGCTGAAATATAGGATTTCCAACTGTGTCCTCCACCTCCTACCATGTATCATATCAGCTGAGTCTCCCCCCAGGGCCCCGGCACACACAAACCCGCCCACCTCAAAGATAGAAATCAGAGGACCCGTGGCCAGCCCTGCAAGTCAGGAATCATCAACACACAACATACCAGTCCCAGGAAATGCTCCATTGGTGATGCTGTGGCCCGACTTCTCAGACCGTGCCCAAGAGATCGCACGAAGCGTGAGTTAACCGACATCAAGATCTGCGGAAGTTACAGGAAGTGGGTGGGCGGCAGCTTTACCAACTTGGAGCGGTAGCCATATTTCCAGGTCATGTTTCTTCTCTTCACACATGTGTCTTTCTATCCCCCACTTTTTCCCTCTATCCCGTCACTTACTTTCCCCATCTATCTTAATTTCACCTATGTAGATACACTACCGTACGTCCCTCGCAATAAAACCTCCCATGGCTGTCAAAGCCCCCCCCCCCCCCCCAACCCTAAACAAACCCGCTCCCGCCACATTCCCTAATTCCAACCATCCACCCCCCCCCACTCCATCCATCTGTACAACCTCTCACTCACCCTACGGGGCCTATGATACCAATGTCGGAGGTCGCGGACAATAAATCGGAGATCGAAAATATAAGGTAATATCAAGAGTATACGAAACGGTATCGGTTAAGGAAAGAGAAGGTTTTTTTTTTTTGCATTTTTCAGATAATAGATGCACCTGAAACTATCCTACTTATATAATAGTAACTAGCAGTGTCTATATACTCTTGCCATTTCCCAAATCCCAATGTTCCAGGTAGTACGGTAGTTGCGCCCGAGATATGCAGGCTTTCCATCACGTTGAAGTCATATCATATATACCCGACAACCAACCAAAAGCAAGCCACACCACACCACACACGACCATTTTCCGACGCCTCACTGTGGCGAATATCAATGTCGAGGCTCACCATAACCAACGAGGCGGGCGTCATACAGCTGGTTTCGCAAGATCACCTCGTCGACCACCGAACACAAGACCAGCGAAAAGTCAAGCACCCGGCGCTCCAGAATTTTCCCCACCAATCCGTTTCCGAGCCAACACTTTTTTTTTTTTTTTCTCGCGAGATTTAGGCATGCATGCATGCGGTCATAAGGGGTTTGACGTTATTAACCCTTACAGTACGATACCGGCACTGTACGATACGAGTACAGTACTGTTTCTGGGTTTCGCGCTTGTCTTGACGATTGCTAAACCAAACAATGGATTAACAGCCCGTCGGTCTCAACACTCGGTAATTACAGCACTGCTGCATAAATATCGTACGTATGATACTAGTACAGGTAATTAACCACCTACGGTACCTACCAGCGAATCATAATCCATCTTAGCCTCAAATTTACGGTACAGTACCGTACTGGTTATGTCACTTGCCTTCTTTTGCCCAAGAATTCCCCTGCTTCATCCATTACCGTACCGTATTATATCATACTCCCAGCAGCATCCATGGCATGTAACCGCCGTCTCCCGGGCGCCTACCGTACTTAATACCGTAGTGGCATTCCCACGCAACCAATAATCAAGCGCATAGAAGTATCATACTTGCGACAATCCATGGACAATCTTCCCGACCCCCCAACCAAATACTGGTACAGCACCCGGGCGAATTGAACAACCGGTAGTGGATGCTGCATGGTGGATAAGTCCAGTGCAGTAATTAAGCTTTATTTTCGCTAGAGTTTGAGTTCGTCAGCGAAATGATGGAATGGATGTACGAGTATTGTATGGAATATTGTAATTCCATCGCCGGTTTTTGTTTTCGTCAGCCTGTTGTGCCATAGTCTATTACCCGCACGTTACCGTATCATATCATACTCGTACTTGCACAGTGGCTCGGACGCAATAATATCATTAAAATTAAATATCGGTACCCAGTACCAGTACCGGTATGGAACTCGCACTGGAACAAAAATGAAAAGATTTCAATTTTAATTACGGTACTCCTGTCTCATATTAATCCATAGAAGCCAAAACGGAACATCCCTCACCCCGGCAGGAAAAAGGAAAGAAAAAGAAATCCCTGTTAAAAGCCTCCGAACATCATAAACATGAAGTGCTTATTTAACTTAAACTCAAACATACGGTACTTCCTTCATATCATATCATACCATATACATAACCCCCCCCCCTTTCCTCCCTCCCCCCCCTCTCAATTCTTTCCCTATCTTTTCGTTCTTTTCGTTCCTTCTTTTTTTTCTTTTCTTTTTTACTTTCCTTTTTTTCTTTCTACTTTCTACTGTATCTTTTTCACTTCTCACCTTCGTTTCGTTTCGTTTTCGTTCGTTCTTTTTTTTTTTTCTTCAACTTACCCATCACATCACATCACATCACATCATCTACACTTCCATTCATTCATTCATTCATTCATTCACCACCAAAATGGCGGACACGGATCCAACTTTTTATCAACGCTTCTACCACGCAGCGCGTATCGCCGGTCCTCCAGATCTAGAAAAGGGACCGCAGCGTTCAAAGTCCAACATCTCACTGTATGCACCCAGTCCTGGGGTGCGCCCGCCCCCCGCCGCCGCGAATTCTGCTGACCATAGTGGTGGGGGGGGAGAGTAGGGATGAAGATACGTGGCTTGCTCGCGAGAAGCAGAAGCGTAGGAGGTCGTATGTGCTTTGCGGGGTTGCCTTCTCCTTGGTTTTGATTGTCGGTATTGGGATTGGGGCTTTGGTTGTTGTTGTTGGGAGGGGTGGACATGGCGGGGGTTCTGGGAAGTGATTGAAGAGGAAGAGGAAGAGGAAGAGGAATGGGGTGGGGGGGTTGGTTGGGAAACGCGACATTTGAACGAAATTTTTTTTTTTACCGGGTATTTCCCACAACTGGAATGTTGGATACTCGTGGCTGGTACCTAGTGGAATTATCATACAATCCAATGCTCAAAGACTAAACAAACAAATACACTACCGTACACTGAAATGAATCCATCCATATCCCCCCCCCCAAAAAAAAAGATGCCCTCAAGCGGAAGCTAGCAAAACACCCACTATAAAACCGGTTAAACCTTAATCATCCCAAACACAACCTCGGCAGATGGGATATATGCATGTAAATAGCCCATACGGATGTTCTACAGTAGAAGTGTATATCTCAAGGATCCCGTCCAATGTTCAAATGTTCCTAAAAAATTAAAAAAATTTCTTTCGTGGAGAATGTTCTAAACGTTCAAGGATAAATTCAAGAAACGGAGGGACAAGGGAGAAGGAGTTTATATATAGGGACCGTCGAGCGGAATCTCGCCCAAAGAACACATACCGTATCATAGGTAATAGCATATAAGGAACAGGTATAGAAAGTGGGGGGGGGGTAAGACACGCATACCGAGGATTGAATGCTTGAATAACATGGAAGATCATAAATTATGACTAGCTCTGAACAAAGTTTGTGCGGTATCATACTGTGCAAGAAATTCTGGGGGGCATTTCCCTTTGAATAACCCAAACTGCTTCAATATATCATACCACCTTACAAACATTGCCTTCAGGCCATCCAAAGAACAAAAACCGATTCACCGGCCGACCTGGAAAAAATCTACAAAAAAAAAGCCCAAACTCACTACAATTTTCCAGTGGCACCATAATAACCAGCAAATCTCCCCCTTCTAGGGTATGGCCGTTAGTGATGGGGCTGACAGGGTTCACGATGTCAAAGCTTCTTACCCTTCCTAGTATCACTCCCACAAAATTAAAATATTTTTTTCCCCCTGACGTATGAACGCCCGGTCTCAAAAACCCTGTCCGTCTAATCATTCATGCCCATACCCGAGTAATCCCCAAATCTATTACTGGCGCCCCTAGATATCAATAATTCGGAAAGCTCCCTCCCAAGTGCAGGATCCTCGGAAACAATATCCAACACCGTCCTGCCACTTAGGTCTCGATAGTTCAAGTCAATGACACGCGATTCTTCCACCAATACTGGGATCAAAACCCGCGCCTGTGTGCTCGCTGCGGCAAGGTGAAAGGGCGTTGACCCTTGGCTATTCCAGACATTAGGATCTGCACCCTTTAACAACAATTCCCTAATCGTATCGCAAGAGTGGTGGTGCTCAATCGCTAGATGAAGGGGTGTATTTCGGTGTACATCTAACAAGTTGACGTCCACTATGTGCTCCAGCAGAAGGCGGACTATGGCGAGGCAACGATTCTTCAATGCTTCGTGAAGTGGGGTACTCTCCGATGCCGCTCTACTATCCAGAGGCTGTACTTGGGCTCCAAGGTCTAACAAGGTAGAAACCGTATCTGAAGACCCAAAGCTGACTGCAAGGAAAAGTGGGGAGACCCCATCCTCTCTTACTACGTTAACGTCGGCACCAAAGCGAAACAAAGTTTTCACGACTGCGATATGACCGTTCCACGCAGCACGATGCATTGGCGTATTTCCCCAAAAATCCCTCGAATTGATGCACCATTCAGCCATTCTTTCTGCCAGTACTGCTACTGTTTTTTCATGGCCTGCCTCGGCGGCCATGTGGATCAAAGTGACCCCGAAATCATTCATAGGATACATATTAGCACCTTTTTCAATAAGCAGTCGCACAACCCCATCGTGGCCCCTGCCTGCTGCGATCACCAATGGGGTGCCTTCCGTTGATACCGCCTCTATATCTGCCCCTAGGCGCACCAAGACCTCAACCACACTTGAGTGGCCCCGTTTCGCGGCAATATGTATCGGTAGCCAGCACGGATAGAAGTATGAACTCTCAAAACCCCCTCTATTAACATCAGCTCCATAGGAGATCAACATCCCGACAATGGTGGGGTCACCGCTCTCGGAAGCCAAGCTAAGGGGTGTGTTCCCCATTTGGTCAGGCTCGTCCAAGGCGGCTCCACCAGCAGCTAAAAACTGGACCATCTCGCTCTGCTTCGTGGATATGGCATAATGCAAAGGTGTTTTCCCCTCCGCGTCACAAAATCTAATATCCGCACCGTATTCTAACAAAATTCTAGCTATCGCAATGTGGCCAGACTTCGCAGCTAAATGCAAAGCAGTAAAACAACTAAAACCCTCACAGGCATCGGGGGGAACACCATTCTGCAGGAGGAGTTCAACAACCCGGCGATGTCCCACCTGCGTAGCCTCCAAGATAGGGAAAAGCGAGATTCGAGACAGCCCCTCGAGAATCTCGTTCAACTCTCCCACCGGAAGATATCTCAACAACAGGTCTAGAGTTGCACTGTTCAACTGGTCCCGGAGGTCTTCATCAGAGAGGTAGCCCCACGAACCCCACTCTATCCGAGAGAAAACTTCTTCTCCATAGCGGACTCCAGAGCTCACGATCTTCTCTACTCTCTCAAGTCGAACATGCGGCGGTGAGGATACTGCCCACTGGAGCATGGTGCAATCATCGTAATCGCAGTCCCGCACGCGAAGGCTTCGTGAGTTTTCCATTGCATAATCCAACAACCCCGAGTGGGCCACATTTAGCGGCAAGTGAGGGGGGTGGCAAATCCGAATCCCTGCCCCCTCTTTAATCAGCAAGCTCAGAAAGTCCCTGTGTTGATGGAAAGCGGCCCATAGTGTGGCTTCGAGGGCATGTTCACGCCGGATAGCATAGGAATTAAGAAGATTTGTTAAAACCGGTGCCAGGCGTCTATTACTGCCACGTAGTAGGGCAAAGACATCTGCCGGCTTGGGGAGAAACTCTTCGACGATATAGCATAGGAGCTCATTTGGAAGAGAGAGGATACTCATATTTAGAAATGTTGTGTTAAATAGCAATGACCGGAACCAAATATGACAGTTATGATACACAGAGTGTGAAAGGAGTGGAGTGAGCAAGCGATGGAAGAAGAAGTGGAGGGAGAGAGGTGGGGGGTCGGGTAACAAATATATAGAAAAATTTTCAACGCTAGCATGCCCCATTGCGTAATTGTCACGTACCGGTATGCTCGGCACTCGGGGGGGGGGTTACCCGCACCGTGCCAGGTGGGAATTGTGCTGTTGCTCCGGGTGCTGTATAATATCGTAGAAACAACAAGACGGTTCACCACTGTAGACTAACGCCGGTACGGGGGTCAATGTGTTTACTCTGATCCGAGGTGCACGATATTTTAAACGGTGCCAACTAGCACAATGTTCCAACCTGTGTATATATCATACCCATAGGCAGCCCACACAAGTCAGCATGACAAGACCCCAAGACATGCACCACAATAAAATCGCCGTCGCTTGAAATCAAGCACCAGCACACATAGATAGATAGACACACCATCGATTCTCACGTAATATGGGTGCGTTTCCGCGAAAAAAACCCACTAGAATTGCCAATAACTACAAATCAAGCCGAACAATTCCAAGTCTTCAGTACCTGATGCCGGTGGAGTATGCTCTGACATTCCAATTCTTGAATTTAGCACGGAACGTTGATAATACGATACGACTACGATATACCCATTCTGATAAGCACAGTTCGTTGTTCCGATGGTCGTATTATACCAGCAGAAACCTCCCTGATAATGATATCCTCAGGAGAACCCAAAGTTTTGGAAGAAAATGGGAGTAGAGCTTTTTTTTTAAAAGGGGATCTTTACTTTAAGTTCTTAGCACGGTCCAGGGGCTTCGCCATTTAGGCCATATCTATCATAATATCCTCATACGCAAATATGAGACTGTGTCCTTCCGGAAATCTTGGAAACATAGTTCTAAGAGGAGAAAAAAGTATATACCCATCAGGTCAGTCAGCTTCTCCAGCCCCCCAAGGGAACAATGTCGCTGTATTGGCCAACTTAAACAATTTCCTTTAAACGGGCCTAAACGGGAGTTTAGAGAACCTCCAGTTGGCATTTAATAAGTACATCGCATATGTACTGGTCAGAGACATCCATGACCTGGACGGATTCGTTCGAGTTGTTCGTGATGTTGGAAAAGCAAGATCACATGACCCTGAAAGAATGTTTATATAAGCAAAGCTAATAATGATATCTATGTTATGTGTTACAAAAAAAAACCACAAACACCAGCCAGCATGATGCAAAGCAACGAAAATGCAGAGGAGAAACTAGAAATACAAAAGAAAAAATACAGCATGTTCTCATGGAGTCCATTAAAGGGGAGATGTACCGCGCCAGATTTTATAAAATGCAAAAAAACAAAAACAAATAACCGGAAAGAAAAACAAAGGGAAAAAAAATGCAGATGATAAAAAAAAAGAAAAACCCCACTCAACTGCTCGGGAGATAGCAAGCGGGGCGAAGATATCAAGTATATACCAGAAGAGCAACTCTATGTGCCAAAATGGGAAACGAAGAGAGTAAAACAAAAAGAAAAGATACGGCTCACAATCTCCCTCTGAACTTCGCTGACCCACGCCAGAACCTCTTCCCCTTCGGCGCGACGACTTGAACATCAATGCAAGAGGTATACCACTCGGTATGCCCCTTCTTCGTGGGGCCGAAGTGATTGCTATAATCCCAAACCCAGTACACCGTGAACGTGCTTCCAACCTTAGCATCCTCCGGAAGCTTGAAAACGCTCTTGCACGCCCCACCACCACCGGAAGCTTTGCGTTGCTTGGCGATCGGAGAATCATTCGGTTCGAAGCACTTCCCGTCGTCGAAGTTACTAGGGTTCGCCAAGAGCCTTCCACGGCCGTCGCCGCCCTTCCCGTCGACGGACCATTGCTTGACGTTGGCAAGAGTATCATCAGGTTTTGCGTTGGTGGTGCCGAACCAGAATATTGTGCCGGGAGTGCCGTCAGGAGCCTCGGGTTTGGAGATGTGTCCGTTTTCCAGATAGGTGCCCTGGATGAAGTCCCCTGGGGATGCGCTCAAGCGGGGGAATTTGGGGGTGTTGGTGGTGGGGTTTTGCTGTTGGCTGGGACGGCAGATGTTACTGTCGAGGTTTGGGGCGGTGATCAGGTAGACTGCTGTTGCGTCGACATGGCCCTCTGGAAGAGGATATGTTAGCATGCATTTCCTGATATGTGGGTAGCGGAGTGGGGTAACTCACGATAAGCACGGATGTAACCAACACCTGTACCTTGTGGGCCTTCTTTAATAGTAGTGGTGTTTTGGAAAGGACCATTATTACCGCCGGAGACCACCTTCAGACTGTCAATCTAGTGTATCTGTTAGCATAACTCTTTCGTAAGACTCTGAAGAGGCGAATACACACCCAGCTATGCCCGTGAACACCAGAAATTAAAGCCATGGCTGCGAATCCAGCGAGCTGGAAAATTTTTCTTGTAGGGCTATACATCTTGTATTGTTGTATGTGGGTAGAGGGCGATTGCAATTGTAGGTATTTTTCTTATGATATCCGTTCTTTTTCTGCGTAAAGGCCTGAAGGTTTGTATCTTATGTACCGGTATGTGTGTATGTTTGGTGGAGAAGAAAGAGCCTTTTATCCAGAAGGTCGAAAAGAAAAAAAGAAGTGGAAACTGGAAGACTTTCAAAGAATTAAGCAGCAAATATCAAAGGCTCTCAAACAAGAATCGGAAAGAATATAATAGCCAAGAGCTCAACTCCGGAAATGTAGTGTGTGTGTGAAGAGAAGCTGCAGGAACAATGAAGTGCAGATGGTGGATGGGGGGGTTGGAGAATGCTGATATATACCACCTCCACCTCCACCTCCACCTCCACCTCCACCACGAAGCAGTCGAAGACAATGCCTACAGATCCCAAGCGCAATGGCATCCATGCACGCACACCGATGAAGGGGGGCCCAGGACAATGGAACTAAGTCGATCACTTTCCATAGCAGGGAAAAAAGAGGCGGGAACGTACGGAGGCTCATTGAGGTTTTAGAATAGCCTGGAGCTAGGCGTAAATGGTCTGGACAGTACTGGGGGGGGGAGCTGTCGCTGGCTCCAACGTTTTAGGCAAATATACCGATTGGAACTGGGATCCATTGGCTGGTTCACAGGGTAAAGCCTCAAGAGGCGCCAGCTGTGGCGATTGAAAACATATACAGACTGGAAGGAACCCCAGTGGATAGTAGTTAGAAACACGGTCCGTTAGGGGTATGATAATAGGAACTCCCATCGCGAACGAGTCAACTAACCGATTGGTAATTGGTGAAACGAGAGCGGATGGACGTACCTGGTGCAGTACATAATTAACCAACCACAACCTCGCCACAAATATTTATTTTCTCTCGTCCCCTCCAGCCATACGTGGCTGGTCAAGTCAACCAGAATTCCGCAGGATGATCGACGGCACGGATCACACAACGGTAGCGCTCAGCAAGGTTCGCCTTTAAACGTCGCCTTTAAACGGGTGGACCTAGCTCTTTTTCGAGATCCGAAAATGGTGCATGAAACGAGATTCTCTACCTCCTGTTCCAGTCAATTACGGTGAATCTGCTCCCCAAGTGCCGTTCAAACTAAACCCAAGAGGTGGACATCAAAGTCAGAGGAAGCATTTAGAGTTAAAACAGTTTCTGCACGCGCCTCCCAGCAATCCCCCCCCTTCTCCTTCCTTCCCCAATCCTCGGCTTGTAGTTACCAGCCAGCCAATAACCGGCGGTTACCTGTACCAGCAAATAAACTCATGCGATGAAGGGATGATCATTCAATCGTTTCACAAAAACCTGCGGGGCGGCAGTTCCCAATCCTGGCCTGGCCATTCATAAAGTATCCGGACACATTGGTATTGATTAACACCTATCTTGGCACCGAGGCGTCCGGATACTTTTACGAAAGCCAAGCAAAGTTAGCAAAGCTTCCCTGTTTCCACTTAATTTCCTTCATCTCCCGACATGGGGGGGGGAGGAAAGAAATTCCTCCTCCGGGCGACCCGAGCGGGTATTTTTTTTTCTTCCCTTTTTCTTTTTTTGGAGTGGGGGAAAATTGAACTTGGTGTCTACTTCCGTATTAGCGATGCCTTTGAGAAGCGCGCAGTGGTCAGCTAACCGATTGGTTGACCGATTTATTGATCCATGGATAGGCTGGTAACTCTGAAGAAAGTTTCGCCTATTTTGATCGCGTGGTCCATGGTGCCTTGGCATGATCGCCCTCGCGCAGTGCACAAGACAGATCTGCGGGAGTACCGTACTCGAGTACCATACAGAGGCGGAAAACGCGAGCTTCAACCACCAAGAAGAATGCTACTGCAAGTGGTTGTCACGACAGGGCACCGACCACATCTATTTCTTAGACTACTTGCTATGGCTTGTCTTGCATTGCCCGCAGACACTTGTCTCGCCCCCAAGCGAAAGCTACAAACTGGCCAGCCGTCCAAACGAGAGAATGCCAAAGCAACCATTCAACCACCAAATACCGGCATCCCTTCAACATGCCATACTATACCACCACCTCAGCCCAGCCGGCTCTCCACACCGCAAAAAAAAAAAGCCTTTAACCCCAAGCGCTGTTGAGGGAAGTACTTACCCCCAACCCCCTCCCTCCCCCCCCCGGACAAAAATATAAAAAACTAAAATAAAATCCAAACCCAGGCAAAGCACGCATCGGAATGGCGGGACCCAGGGAATCTAAAACGAAATACCCGCCCAAACGAAATCATTAAAAAAATCACCCATTATTCAGAAGGAAGCCCCACCCTAGCTGTGTGAAAAGACTTATCCTTAGGTTGTAGGAGAAACAATGTGTTGATAGGAAGGGAGATGTCTAGGCTTACCGGTGCCGTTGGCGTATAGTACCTTGTTTTGTGGGCAATAGTGGTGGCTGTGGGAGAGCCATTACAATGGTAATACGTAATGGAGGATGGGGCAAAGGGGGTCACTCGGTCTAGTATTGGAGGCTAGTAATTCACAGCAGCTTGTTTTGATTCCTGGGGGTTCTGTCTCTGTCGTTTGTGCCTGTTCTTTGTTTTGATAGTCGGTGGGGGTCTGGGTCATTTGGGGGTCAGGCAGTGGTAGGAGCGGTTGTGGCTCATCTGATACTGGTTGCAAGGCCACTACGACGACAGTAGGCACTTATCCGTAGCCAATATTATCGCCCACCACCCTTAATGGGTCGCTTCAAGCTGAAGCAAAACTCGAGTGAGATAGCATGATTTCGCAGCCAACCACATGCCCGAGCTTTCGTTTGGCCTATCGGTATGCTGCCACAGCTACCCCACCTTCCCAATCGCCTACGTCGTGCCGATGCTTGCCTCGTAGCATCGAGAGTCAAACCGCCGCTCAAACGGCTATCTCGTGAAGCAAACAAACACCCCGCCAATTACCGCCCCCAATCTATTTATATGCCGAGTGATGTTTCATGAACACCATCTTCCCTGCCCCCTGAAACCCAAGCAAACAAAATAGACATGGAAGAAAAAAAGCTCTTCTTACAAACGGACTTTTTGACGGGATTGGGAAATGACGCGGCGTTTGAAATACACTGGAGTGAACGCCCATCGGGGATTGTGAGTGGTGATTGACTACCGGTAACAGTGGGGCACTCGGTGACGTGGGGAGGAGGAGGCTGTGCGGCCCAAAGGGAAGGATGTGCGGCCGCTGTGGTGGATGAGATAAGGTTTTTCTTTTCTTTTCGTGGCTGGCAGGGGCATTGGGTGGTGGTTTGGGGCTGAGTGGATGCTTGTTTCCCGGGTTGTACAACGCATGGAGAGGGGACCGTGGAATTGGTTTGCTCGGTGGATCGCTTGCGTGGCGGCCTTTGAGCCCGGTACCGTAGAGAGCTATGGATAGGTAGTTGATAGTTCAGAGGCGCTTCCTGGTGCAGATCTGGTGGTAGATGGTCTACCGGTATGTGATTGTAGAGGACAGGAGAGACAGTTCGCGAGAGTCATAAAATTCAGTTTCATTGCATCTCCTGGTTTGAGAGAACGAGTGGCCACGAGGCCACCGGTGTCCTAAACCACCATCGTTGAATTATGATACAGCATCTAGCCCCGGGCTTGATCGGGAATATTTCCCCTGGGTATTGCCCTCCCATGGTTATCCTGAGCTGACAGGCGGGATGATTCCCACCTCGTCACCCGCTTTCAATTCCTTCCCCTTGTTTGTGTCCACGTCAACATACTCCAAGTTGACTGTAACCATGCAAGATCCGAGAACCTTATCCTTCATTCTTGGGTACTTTTTGTCGAGAGTGTCGAAGAGCTCGGATAATTGCATCGGTGCTGGGAGCAATTCCTCAGATTGCTTTGTATAGGAGCTTGCATAGGCGAAATAGAGAATCTTGAAGGTCCCAGTGGGAGTGGGGCTATTCTCAGCCATGTTTAAAACTTAAGGCGTTTGTGTGGGTCGAATGAATCTCGAGGCTCTGCGGGACAATAGGAGATTTTAGTCAGCAGATCTCGTGGGTTAGGGGTAAAGTGCGGAAAAAAATAAACATTCTCGACCCGCATGCCGGAACCGAAGAAGAAAATCATGAGCTCATTGTCAAGCCAGGTTCTTGAGGATCATGTTGTATTACCAACAAACAGCAGGCATCAACGCCCTCCACATTCAACCAGAGGTGTTTTCTCACCTCAAATGTATTTTGAAGAGTGCAAGTGGAGGTGAAAAGAACAAGAAAAAAACCGACACACAAGAATGTTGTCCGAAAAGCTCCGAGGAAATCAGCGAATTTTCATTTTCAGCAACCATCCGCCTTACTTACTGGGGGTTTTCCAAGTTTTGAGGCGGCGGGGAGATAAGCGAGAGAGGCAAGAACTAGACCCTATGCTTTTTCCTTTCTTTTTTTTTTTTTAACATAAAATTTTTTAACATTTTGCACCGTTACTGGAAACTCGACTCAAGGACCACCGTCAACCAGCGGAGAAGGCCGTAAGAATCAGCCAGAATGGGTGAGGAGGCACTTACCGGTAAAGCTCAAGCTGGGAAACCCGAAGTCTTTATTCCCGTTTGTTGTATGGATGACGTTGAAGAGTGTTTGGTGGGGGAGTGGGGAGGAGGGGTAATTGTCCGGAGCCGCAACAAATGTGCCGATACTTACTGTACTGTACTGTGCAGTACAGTACAGCGCCTACGGTAAATGACCCAGAGTGCTTGGAGGGAAACGAAACAGGACAGTGATAATGTTATCAATTCCTCCCATCTAAGGTAAATGGTCTCCCGGCATCGATTGCGCGCCTCGGCGGAGTTGTTCTTATCTGTACGGGAAACTTGACGCTTCATTACCATTACCAATGGGGTTCTCGGGGAGCAAAGTTCAAAGTTCCCCTAACCCTGCGTGACTAGAAGGTAACTCGACATTGTGATATATCATACCCGGGATTTTGCATATGCAAAAGACTTCAGGCAGTACCGTATAAACTTTGAATTGATGTGTGAAGCCAGAATGTGTCCAGTCGGTATTGAGAGGAGCGAGACCATTCGAAGGGTCGATAAGATAAGAAAGGGGGGTGTTATGAGTTTCAGGAAAAGATGGCTTCAACCCCTCCGGAGACGTGCCGAAAAGGTGCCGCACTTTTTGACAACGGCTCATTGAATCTACGCAGCTTCAATAGCAAACTAAATTTTTTTTTTGTTGTCTGTGTCCACAAAGAATAGTTGTCCGGGACGGAATGTATGCGAGGTTATCTCTGATTGCGAATTGAGTTTTTTTCTCTCCCAAGGTTATGTGGGAAGGAAAAGCCGGTGGTGTTGATTTTGAACTTCTCTTATTACTCGTATGCACAAGTACCGGTACTATACTGTACTACACATACATTTTTTTCTACCAGGGCCACACAACCACCTTTGAGATATACAGCGTCCGTCTGAAGACTTTAGTCAAAGTCAGGTTCGTCCTCTCCTTCTCTCCCCACTTTCCTGATGCTCAATGCCGCACCTGCCAGCGCACCTGCCAGCAGACGTGGAGGCGTGGAGGTCCCCCCGGTCACTGTTCGGTGCTGCTGTGTTGCTAAGCTCACGGTTCTCTCGAAGGAAATGAGCGCAGCTCGACGCACGGGCTCGGAGAAGGGAAGGCGGCACCCGTATTTGCTCGAGCACAGTATTCGGCAACGCCAACAATTACAGCTCCAGTGGACCAGCTCCACTTTGTCCCGTCTTGCACAAGTCTCAGGAGGCATTTGTCTCGGAAGAATGCATAACGGCCACGGCTTGGGTTTTTTTCCCTCCTCAATGTCGAAATAAGAAGGGCGGAGTGAAGGCAAAAAAAGAAAATCTGCATGAGCTGTCTAGAGCCGTATGTATTACCTGACAGAGAAGCCTACGGGATGTGTATTAGTTGTAACTCTCTGAGGCTCGGAATATGATGCCCTGTGAAAAAAATTAGGTATGCATTGATGGGTGCCTGTCGGTTGAGACATTAATTTCTTTTCCCCGTTTATCCGTCTTCAGGGTTGTGCCAAGAGAAATTGAGCTGCTACCGGTGCCACCAATGGACAATGGACTTGGTTTTGTTTGCTCCACGCAAAGCACTGTGGGAAACTGTTTGCACTAGTGAAGAGAGAGCTTCAACGGCTCCAGTAAAGCAATTGAACGAAAAATTACAACCGACAGATAACCCCCGGACCCTCATCAACAGGATAGACTTAAGACCTGATAATGCAATTATTTCTCCTGTACTCGAGTGGATAAAAAGAATGTGAAATGGCCTCCTTCACCTCGAGTTGGTGCCCTGTGCTGTGCGTGGGCCTTTTCATGACCGGAAAATATAAAAAAATATAAAATAGGGAAAAGGTTGGCTGCTAGTTTCGTCATCCTAGACAAGGTTGTAATATCCCCCTCACCCTCCGCCCTCCTCGACGTTCTGCCAGCCGGCCTTTTAGACCCTCTCTTTCCCTACTTCATCCCTTCCTCTTCTCCCCCTTCCTCACTTCTATCTCCCAGCAAGCCAATTCATCATCATCACCGGCTCTTTTGAACAATAGCCTCTGCAAGAAGGCCATTGAATCAACCACCTTCCGTCCATCTTTTATTCCATTGGTGAGCTACCCCCTCTCTGTTTAGGCGGTGGGTCTTTACCCCCCATCCCGCTTTGAGCTCTTCGGTTTTTTTGCATCATGGCTTGGGTTTTTACTCCCAGTTGTATAAATATTTGCATATTTCCGTCGTTCATTGAGCTTCTATATCTTGCTTATATCTGACATTCTGGTTTTTCCAATGCTAAGAAGTTTCTTCAACAGGAAGTTCCAGAACGCACATTCCAAGCACGTACAGCAGAAGCCAAAGCAGCAGAAGCCAGTACAGCGGAAGCCAGTTCAGCAAAATCCAGTTCAACCAGTGCAGCAAGCGCCGGTTGACGTCAAGCCTGTTGAAGTACAGCCCGCCGAAGTCAAGCCCGCCGAAGTCAAGCCCGTACAAACAGTACAAACGGTCCAGACAATTCAGACAGCCACAACTATACCAACAGAGCAACAACAACCTGAGAAAATGTCGTCCTTCAAGAAGAGTTTGCCAGTTGGAGGTGGTGCTCCTGGTGAGGGTCTCGCCCCCCCCGGGAGAAGACATGGAAAGTCCCAGTCAGCTTTCGTGAGTTCCTGAAATCCCCTGTATTGGCCACTCGGGTTCATATACAGTAGATGTGGTTGCTGCGGAAATGCTAATTCAAATTTGTATAGGCATTTGACAACACCTCAACCTCAGTTGCTGCCAGTCAAATGAGGAATGCTTTGAACGGCCTTGCCGATAGCGTCAAAGATCCCAAGGCCAAAGCGGTAAGGACCCTATGATTGCAAAATGATAAAGTGCTAACACTCCTTTTGCAATGACTAGGCTTTTGAGACTGAAATGGATAACTTCTTTGCTTTGTTCAGAAGATATCTGCAGGATAAGGCCAAAGGCACTACATTGTAAGTTTTGATTTGTCACTCGTCGATTTCCGGCCATGGGCTTACGCAGGATATTGATTTTACAGGGATTGGGACCGTATCCAGCCCCCTCAGTCTTCCCAAGTTATCCCCTATGATACCCTTCCCAGGATCGAGGACCCTAAGCTCCTCTCAAAGCTTGCTGTTCTCAAGCTTAATGGCGGTCTCGGAACTTCTATGGGTTGTGTTGGTCCCAAATCAGTTATTGAAGTCCGTGAGGGCATGTCTTTCCTCGATTTGTCCGTCCGCCAGGTTGAATATCTTAACCGGACCTACAGCGTTGATGTCCCATTCGTCCTCATGAACTCGTTCAACACCGACGATGATACCCAGAACATCATCAAGAAGTACGAGGGTCACCGCGTAACCATTCACACCTTCAACCAATCGCGATATCCCCGCGTCCTTAGGGACTCCCTTCTTCCTGCCACTAAAGATTACCACTCGCCTATTGTTGACTGGTACCCTCCGGGCCATGGTGACGTTTTCGAGTCACTCCAGAACTCCGGTATATTAGACAGTCTACTTGAGAAGGGCATCGAGTATCTTTTCCTCAGCAATGTTGACAACTTGGGTGCTGTTGTTGACTTGTGTATTCTCAATCACATGATGGAGACGGGGGCGGAATACATCATGGAGCTTACCGACAAGACAAAGGCCGACGTCAAGGGGGGTACCATCATTGACTATGAGGGAACTGTCCGGCTTCTTGAAATTGCCCAAGTTCCCAAGGAGCATGAACAGGACTTCAAGTCCATCAAGAAGTTCAAGTACTTCAACACCAACAACATCTGGCTCAACCTTAAGGCCATCAAGCGAGTCGTCGAGAATCACGAACTCGAATTAGAAATTATTCCCAACTCGAAAACCATCCCCATCGACAAGAAGGGCGAATCCGATATCTCAGTCATTCAGCTCGAGACTGCAGTTGGTGCCGCTATCCGCCACTTCAACAATGCTCATGGGGTCAACGTTCCTCGCAGGAGATTCTTGCCTGTCAAGACATGTTCTGACCTCATGCTGGTCAAGAGTGACCTCTACTCCATGAAGCATGGTCAACTTATGATGGACGTCGCGAGATTCGGACCTGCACCACTGATCAAGCTCGGAAGTCACTTTAAGAAGGTTTCGGACTTCCAGAAACGTGTCCCTAGCATCCCCAGAATCTTGGAGTTGGACCATCTTACTATTACCGGTGCGGTAAATTTGGGTAGAGGTGTTACCCTAAAGGGTATGTTATTTTTCAGCTGTGAATTTATGTGATATTATGATAGCTGACTGGGTAGCAGGGACTGTTATTATTGTCGCAAATGAAGGTTCCACCATTGATATCCCCCCCGGCAGTGTCTTGGAGAATGTTGTCGTTCAGGGTTCTTTGAGGTCAGTTCTTTGGACTCTTATCTCCCTACAATCAATTGCTGACATGAGTCCAGGTTGCTCGAACATTAGACCCGCCGATTTCCATCACGGTTTTGTGGGGTGCTCGGTCTATATTTCCCTTCTCTACAGATTTTCTTTTACTCTAAAAAATTACGGGCACAAGGTAGAGTGCGGTTGAGTGTGTTAGGGCGTAGTTTGTGAGGAACTATGCCACAAGCATTAATATCTAGCGGTGTTTTTCTTTTATCCTAGATGTTTTTCTCTTTTCGGCTACTTTAGGAGAAAAGGGGGGGGGGGGCAAGATTTCATCGAATGGGATGGGGTTGTAATATCACGACATTATGCTCTCTTTGTGTTTGTTCATTTTGCCAGCTACAGTGGCAAAGCTAGTAAATGTCTTGTAGCTTTCATCTAGCACTATACCTGGTTTTTATGAGAGGGGTGGGGGTAGTGTAAGGAATGGTTGGATAAATGTTTTTGAGGCGCGTGTTATTTATTCAAGTAGTGATTGGTAGACTATCTCTCGGCACTCGTGGAGCAATGGTTTTTGCGAACGGAATGGTTAAACTACCGAGGTGAGTGGGAGGGCATGGCGCTGTAGACGGGTTATGGCGTCGATACTTGATGATAATCGTCTCCCACATTATCGGCTACCGCACCACATTTTCGGAATCTCTGTGTATTGTGGGAAGGAGAGATGTGAGCCTTGACCGGAATGCTATCCATCTACCATGTCGCATCATACCATACCATATCATACACTACGGTGGAGCACAGTGCTTGTATACACAGTGGGGAGAATTGTCGGGAAGGCGTATACCTTTCGCGGGTCGAGTCGAGTTGAGCCCAGTGGAGAGAAAGAAAGATGTACCATACTGTCCTCGAGTATCGCGCTTGCATGCATGCACGCTTGCGTTTCGGGCGGTGTACAGTACTGTACTAGTACGGTATTCGGCAGATGCAGCGGGGAATGAGTGACAGCGGGGTTTTTGTTTGGCACTGTACAAGTACCGGTAGGCCATTGGGGTTCGCGACAGCATGTCATGTTTGAAGCTCGGTGCTGGTTACTGCACTTCGAGTCTTGCGAGTATGATAGGTATAATAGGTAGGTGGGTGATTGAGTGGTGAATGTGGGTACAAGTACTGGTACTGGTACTCGTGTAATGGTTTGTGTGCCGACTGATATTTTATGATGTGCATTTTACTATCATGTCTTGTGATCAGTTTAACACAAAGTTCAATTTTAGAGTCGAACAAACTTTTTGATTTCCAAGACTACACTCAGGTACTCGAGTACAGCACAGACCAATGAACTGACCCAACTTGACATGATATACCGCTAAAGTAGGAAAAAAAGCTGGAGTGCAATGTCTTGCAAAAGAATGAGAAAAAGTGCCATAAACGGGGTCAAAATGATTGCAATAGAAGATATAGAAGATGGAGAAAATGCAGACCAAACGCGCTAGATATGTTGCCGACCAGATTCATGAATTTAAAGTATTTCGACACATGCGGAAGGAAAAAGCAGGGTTAGGAAGGAGAGGTAACCGTGATATGCATCGCTCATGAACGTTAATATGTACTTTTCTCTTTCAACCTTCACCAACTTTTAGACCCCTCCATACCCACTCAAGCTTCCCCCAGGCATGATCTCCTCCCTGGCCCCCTCAGCCTCAAGCCCGAGCCTAAACCTCTTGATCTTCCTGCCACTCCTCCAGACATACCCAACAAGTGCGCACCCCACAACTATGCTCGCTGTCAGAAGCCCCAAATTCACCGGCCGGGGATCCTTCCAGAAAGCTCTCAACGTGAGCGCATCCAGGCCAGTCTGCGACAAGTTCAAAAGGCCAGAAAGGCAAATGATGAGTCCATATACTTTTCCAAAAGTCTCGAAACCAAAGACTTTAGCTGCATAGTCCGATACAGTGGTGTAGTAGAATGGACGGTAAGCCACAAAGCCGATTATCCCGGCTATGGCGAGAGGGTAGGAGTCCTTGACGATTCCGAGACCGCCGATTATGGCAGCGAGAACGACGAGGATTTGAAGAATTATGAAGGTGGAATAGCGGTCTAGTAAGTAGCCAATTAAAGGTGCGGCGAGGATGCCGCCGGTTGGCAAGGCGAGATCAAAGAATTCGTTGACTTCTACCGCACGGCGGTAACTTCCGAGGAGGAATTCGTATTGTGGGCGGATGGTAGCGACAAAGTAATTGATTCTGGTCATTTGGATCACGGTGAAGAGTGTGATGAGTACGAACCACCAACTACAGATTTGCCGATTTATGGGCATTCCGTGCATAGCGCCCCAGACGCCGCTGCTCTCGTGGGATTCTTCAAGTTTCCTGTCATACGTTGCTTTCGCATCTTTGCCCCCGAGGAGTGAGTCAATTTCGTGGATCAGGCTAGAGCGATTCTCGTGGCAGAGGTGGAGAACGTCATTGTTGGCTTCTACGTAGTCTCCGGTAGCATGGTCTTCGTGGAGGAGCTCTTCTTCGACTTCGGCTTGGCGGACGAGTTCACCGACGGTTTTGTAGCTCCCTGAGGGCATAAGAGTTAGTTGCAGGACCAGGATTGTCGCAGGTACGATTAAGTAAGCCGTAAACCAAGTGCTTAAGGTGAGTTTCCCATGGGTGTGTTCGTATAGGAGCCGATAGAGGAGGAACACGGCGCTGGAGGAGTCGAAAGCCCCTGTGAGCATCGAGAGAATCAGGCCCGAGCGCGTTGGGAAGGCATTCGAGAGGTGGAAAGAGGAGATGAATATGAACGAGCCACCGAGAGCTAGAAGGAGATAGGATATTGGGTAGGCTTGGTACTGGTGTTAGAAGGGAGGTCTATGGAAGGCAGGGGATGGGAAAGCTCACGATCAAAGGTACGTATCCGCTTTGCGAATGAAAAACCCAAGCATCCGAGAGCAAACAGTATCGATCCGATAATCCCAGAGACCCTAGGTCCATACTGGTCCAATATTGTTCCAACCAGCAACGCACAAACATTCGTAGCCACCGCCGCGAGAGTAAACATGAAATTTAATCTATTGGAAGAGCGTCATTAGCACTACGCTTCCACTCTATACAAGTAGGGGGGGGGGCGCTCAGAGAATACGAACCGTATCTCTTGCTCGTAACAGACTCTCAAACCCTTCTCGATCTCCTCCCCAGTGCATTTATCCTGATAAATTCCCTCCTTGATCATGATGGGCTTCAACGCGGCATACCCGAACACTACACCAGTTGCAAAAAGGCAGTACACAATTGCTAGTCCAACCTGTAACAGTCTCTTGCCCTTGGATACCTCGAATGCGCCAATGGGTTCTACGCCACCGGGTCCAGAGCCCAATACCTCCGATTTTCGCTTCCCACAAGCGCCATTGTCGGAATAACCCTCAGTGGATACAAGTACCGTAGCGATTGTTTGGTGAGTTTGAGCCGAGGGGTGAAGTCTGTTCTCGGCCAGTGACGATGAGAGGGCCGGCATCTTGTAGGGTGTTTTGCCAGTGTTGATGGAATACGGGGTTTGCTATTCCGAGTGTGAAGCAGTGATAGTTTTGAGCGAGTCCTGAAGGATTAACCTCAGGGTTCGAGTAATTTGTTTTGTTGACAATTGGGGAGTGACGTAGTCTAATGTACTGTACAGTACTCGTACCGGTATTGGGATTCTTTTCAGCCTCCTTGCTCCCGAACGCCGTGTGTGCACGTCTCTCCTTCACCTTTTCCTTCCTCGATGCGAAGGATCGTGAAAATAAGTCAGAGAGCAACGAATGTGGGGAAGCCACAAATAATAAAGAAAACTCCATAAGCTGCCGGTGAGCGAAAGGGGATGGTAACAGTAGTCTACGCCTTTCGAGAGAAGAAGCGAAACAAAATAAGAATGTTGAGAGAATCCACCTGACGAACCCTCTCGCTTGTTCCTCCTGCCTCCTGCCTCCTCCTCCTCCTCCTCCCGCTTTCTGCATGCTGGGTGGAAAGGAGAGGGACGATGCTGTATTGTTATTTTTCGGCGCGTTGGGAGGGCATTGGTGTGGAAGCTTCCAACTGCGGTCGGGTAAACTGCCAGAAATTGGCCATTGGGAGAGAAGCGGGTGGAACTACCTACCCGTAATGGAATTGATGAATTTACCGGTGGTTTCGCTTTACCGGCATATTATTTATTCCACATAAGAATGAATAAAGAGGTTGGGGAATCAGTCAAATCACATTCTCTCCACCAGCTTTTTGATATTATACTCGTAGAGAAACATCAGGACTCGAGCAGTTCGTCCGAGATCATCATTAGGGGTGAAAAAGCGAAAAAGCGCGTGAACAAAATCTATCTGTTGCGACCCTTTTCCCCACCATCATCACACAGCTTTCCCCGCCACTCGATCGTTACAGTACTCGAGTATTCGTACGGTAAGTTGCTTCATCGTGGTGAAAGCTTCGCATGGCAAAAAGCATCAGCTGTTCTATCCGAGTGCCGGTATGGTACTGTAATACCATACCGGTGCTGCATGTATCCTCTGCTCTCCTCTATCCCTGCAGGCTCCCTCCGCTTCCCAATCGTCGAGTACTCGTACTCAGGAGATGCGGGGAGATATTTCTTAATTCCTTTTTTCGTGCGCTACCTCTTCGGTAACCCACATTTGTGCCTCCTGTTCATGCATAACTGCACTGGCAGCCACAATATACGTACGATTCTCACGAGGAAAAACTCCCCTGACTTGCCAGCATGGAGAACGAGCGGCAGGGGAGAAAAAACATTTGGGGGTGGCTGGCAGGTGGTACAATTTGTGGAAGGAAGGAGCTCTTGCATTAGTTTGGCGAATTGCGGGTTCGGAATCCGGAGAGCTACCTTTTGGTCAGGAGTAGCGGGATCTTATCTCACAGAACTACAGCTCTGGAGCGGGGAGGTATTCTAATCGAGAAGAGTGGGCTATCCTAGGAGGAGAGCGAAAGCCGAACCCCCTCTGGTGGCTTTTCGGCTCGCACCGGAGGCTCACTTGTATTCAAAGAGCACAGAGCACAGGGCAGTCCGAGGACAGCGCAAATCCGAAGCCTTTCGATGGCTTCAATTCCTGCTGGTTGTCTTAGTTATTGGCCAGCTTGTGGATTGGTTTGTGATCCTTGAAACCAGATTGGTCGGATTTGGGCATTGGTATTGTTATCATGCCGGCGCCCGCACTTTATATGCTCCTTCAGCTGATAGAGATCTCCAAGCACGCTCACCCGCTCTTCTCCTGATTCCTCTTGGCGTTGTTTAAATGCCGTTTGTGTGGAAATGGTCTCGGCTGTGGTTTTGTATTATAAGGGGATGTAAGTGTCTTGCAGTATCTGCGATACTTTTTAGAAAGAAAAGTCACCCCTTGGAATTTCCAATTCATGCTATCATGCTGGACAGGTTCGAAAGGATTCTTGAAGGAATGGCGTGCAATGTAGACGAGAGGCAGCCGCCAAAGCATTCGCTTGAATTGCAAATCGGTGATTATCCACCCATGGCCCTTCCTTCTCCAGAGAACCTCTTTCGGTCAGAGTTAGTCATCTACCCTTCCCTGTCCATTAGTCCTATCACCTAAAGTATCGTGCCAGCACTCACCGCGACGATATATCCGACTTCGAACTTACATTCCTCGAGTCCAAGAGCACGCGATTAATTGTCGCGCGGCTCCTCGACCCGGTCCCTGTGCACGAGTGATGAGCAAAACAAGAGGCCGATATATTGCGTGGAGGTATGTTTGCGATATCATGACAGAGTCATAACAGAATCTCCCTGTCCCTACTCTTGGTGAGCAAAAATTCGGGACTGATAACAACTTTTTCGTAGGTAGATTCTTCCCTCGAGGAGGTTATGGCGACCATGCATCCTACTCTCGACATCTGCTCGAGTACGGTACCCGTAGGAACTCGTTCGATTCGCTATCTCCGCCAGGTCACGAACACCCTTGCAAAATCGCGACGTTAGCCTAATATAGGTTTAGTTAAGCAAGTTAACAAAATTGCGAAATCCAGTTAATGAGATCCAACACAGCCAATGACTCAGGCTATACCGTGTCAGGGAAGCACTGATACTGCTTAAGAGCCTTTGTCTCTAAATGCTGAGATTAACGACTCGACGGAGATTGCGAATCGAACGAGTTTTTACAGTACTCGGGTATGGGCGTGAGTGACCGGACAGCCAGAGAGATTCTTGATGCATGACCGCTCTACCCTCATAGGACAAAAGGATGGACCTGGAATGGAAATTACTCAAGCAAGCAAGAAGCTTTTCTGTCCGGCCACCCACGTCCACACAAGGGTAGGGACCCATTAACCGGAACAGACAAGGGTGTATTTGGCTGGCTAACCTCAAATAACTGTTCCATAACTTCTTGCTGGACCCTTGTGCCGGTACCCGAGCATATTGCACCCGCAGGGATGCTCCCCCGCAGAGCTCAAAAACAAGCTTTTGAGCCGCACCCGTTTTGGGTCCCTGCCAAGCGATGATTACCCCCAGGTTTTCGTCCCTTCCCTTCCCCCTCCCGTAGCCCGCGGCCAGCGTCCACCCCACCTTTTATTCCTCTCTCCCCTCTTCCCTTCTCCCTTCTTTGCTCCATAAACACATTTGCGCTTCTTCCACAGCCAAATACTTTCTATATTATATTCATCATATTTCTTGTTCGGCACCATCGTTTCACGACCAGCCAAAATGGTGCTCGAGCCACCCTTGGATGAAGATGATATACCATGCGCCCGCGCAGAGTATCCACCACAAGTAGACTTCGTAGAGTATCTTGGACAAGTCAGTGACGGTATAGTCTCTTCGCCCCCCTCCCCTCGTTATCCCAAGCTAAAGCCTACCCCAGTCGACAGACCCCATAGTTATGCGCGCACCCACGGGTGCTCTACGCTCTTAAATTACGAACCGATATTCCTGTTCAACGACACTTTTGAAATCTCCAACACCCCCCGCTCCTCCAGGATACGGTACAAGCCAATTGCCAGCATCACCGCCGCCTTTGGCTATCTTTCCAGCCCGACCCTTACCATCTATCCCACTTACACCGATCACCGCTGCATCCCACAATTCATACCCTTCTCACGCGAGGAGAAGGCGGCGGGAACGGCCAGGGGATGTTATCTGACGGTGTTCAATTCTATCGTGCAGGTGCCCGGAAAGGAGTTTGGTGTTGTGTGGTTTATGAAGATGAAGGATTGTAGGAGTGATGGTGGGGGCTCAGACGTTTTTTGTGGAGTCGGAGTGGCGGAAGTGGGGATTGATGGCGAGGGTTCGCCCGGGTGTGACCGGAAGGGAGAGCTGGTTTTTGATGTAAGTTTTAGCGTTTCCTTTTCAATTGCTTGGTATTGATATAGTAGGTGGCTGACACGAGAGTAGGGATTCGGTCCGAGATGGGGCGATATCTCGAGTGTCATCCACAGGGATTACATATACCTTTATGGATCCGGTACTCCTACTGCTTTCGTTAACGACGGAAACTGTAATGACCCGATCCATCGAGCCTCTCGCCCTACCACTACCAGTGCATCGGGGTTCGACGTCCCGGTCTACCTTTGCCGCGTCCCCTACCGCAACCGAGCATACTGGCATGCAGAGAACTATAAGTACTGGAATGGTGAAGACTTTGTCAGCTTCCCGCAAGAATCCCAACCGCCTGTATCATCCTACTATCGGCAAGGAAGATTTATACCCCCATCGCCACCAGAGTTTAAAAGCGTCATGAAAAACATCCAGAGCGGGACCGTAATGCACGCGCGACTCTTCACCGAACGTGGGCATTTTATCTTTATTGGCCGCGAACTAGGCAATGGTGGTAGTGATAAGAAGGAAGCAATGGTCAAGATGAGACTCGCAGATGAGCCAATGGGACCTTGGTTTGGCGAGGCTTCACTTTTCGACCTCAACGAAGCGGGTGGAGAAAGTAAAGGTGTCAAGTTCGGAGTCCACGCTCATTCCTGGGCTGGCGATGTAGGAAACGGTGAAATTATAGTCTCCTGGACGGAACCGTGGCCTGGTGGTGTTGAGATGGCGAAAGTCAAGTTGGTGATGCGGCCGAGCCCTCCTAGTGTTATTGTGTCTACTACTGCCACCGCTGCTTCTGCCGTTGCCCGGCCCCCGGGACACCATAGGAAGAACGCTAGAGTGACATTTGACGACTACTTTGACGAAGAGCCTATTCCGGAAGATCCAGAACCTGAACATGAGCCCGAACCTGAACCTGAGGAAGAAGAAGCCGACCAAGAGCAGAAACTCCGCAAGAGGGAAAAGGCCCGTAAAAAAACATTGGCAAAACTTGCGGGAGAATATCGCAGAGAAGAAGATAGTGACCCCGATACAGAGAGTGTCTTTGACTTTAAAGCTGCCTTTCAAAACCTTGTGGCACCTCGTACCACTTCGCCCTCATCTTTTCTCGGCGAATCTCTCTCCTCTCACCAGGCTGAAAACACACCCAAGGAGCATTCTCCACCGCTGGTCGTGCGCCCCTACTCAGGCTACGACCAACGCATCGTTGTCCCAGGGGACATTACCGGTAGCTGGATCCTGGAAGAGCGTAACTGTCACCACTCCGACGATACCTTCAATAACCGCGACAACCAAGACCAGCAAATTGCGAACCTCAAAAGGGAACTCGAAGCTGTGGCAAAGAGTGACAAGCATACCAAAAACAGTAGCACCAACTCCTCACAATTAACAAACAACCAATTCTCCTGGATCAACAACTCCGACACAAACACCGAGTACTCCACCTCCATCTCGCCCACCACCTCCCCTATCGCCACCGCCACCAAATCTCCCCGCCGTTATCCTCGGTCGGGTGCTAGTGTGAATCAGAATGCGTATCCCTACCCACCGTCTTGCACCTCGCCACCCGTCCCGGGCATCGAAGCAGCCATAGCTAATCACCCGCTATCGATCTTTGATACCCACTCTAGCTCACAGACTTCTACCACTGCTACCGACGTGGGGAAGAAGCATCGCGCCAAGAAGTCTCTCTGGGGAGGGAAGAAGACCCAGGAAGAGGCGCATGTGGAGGAAGCCGTCAGGGATGGGAACGAGAAGAAGGGATGGAAGAATAGCATCAAGAAGAGCGCTATTGCGAAGTTCTTGATGGGTGGGGATTGAGTGTGTGTGTGTGTGTGTGTGGTTCTTTATAAGTTTTATGTATGTAGATAAGTAAGTGGGTAGACAGCCAGATAGGTTATTTATTTATTTATTTATCTATCTATAGATGTAGGTATAAAGCGTGACTAGCTATTCGCTATAACTCGGGCGGAAGCCCAAGTAAGTGGTCACACACTCTCTAAGGTAGGATAAGAGATCCTTTCCTCCATTTTTTCCCCCTCCTCCTCTTAGTACCCTCTCGCGAAACGTGATTGCGAACAAACAAACCTCAATATTTTGTCCGCAAAACCCGCGAATACCTTTGAACTGTCCGTGGACAGTTAAAAAAAAAAGAGAGAGAGAAATAATAATAATGACAATATTGGAGGGCGCTGCGCAAGCCATCCCCGAACCTCGAGGAAGGCGGAGTAGAGTACGCGACAGGGATCCATTACTCATTCTAGTCATTAGCAATTCTAATCCCTCCTCCTCTTCCATGAGTGAGCATAAAAGAAGCAAAATGGTCTTCCGCTTGGGGTTTTTTTTTTTTTGCTCACCTGCCTGCTTTCTTCCACAACTTCATAATTTCCCACAACTAACTAACTGTTATTTTTTGTCCGAAGCGTGATCACACACTTCTCGGCGGCGGCGAATGGGGAATTGACGTGGTGTGGGAGTGTGATGTGATGTTATGTTATGTGAGAATTGTGTGAATCTCGTTTCTAGTTTTTGGTTGGTTGTTTGGGGTTGTGAGTGAGTGAGTGATTTCTGATGATTGGTCGTCTGTGAAACACTTTTTGGTTCTGGTCATTGGGAGTTTTTTTTTTTTTGTTGTTGGCTTTCTTGTACCCTGTGCTTTCAATATGGGTGGGTGGTTGGGGGTGATGCATGTGAGGGGGGTTGGAAGAAGAAAAAGATTGTGGGCATGATTGTGGCTTTGATAAACTACTGTTTTTATTCTTATTTATTTATTTATTTATTTTCCGCTATATATTAGATGTCCTTGTACTGCGCACTTTTGACCATAGTAGGTATTGAATTCGTAGATTGTTGTTGTATCATAGTTTTTTTGTGCTGGTCTGCGTTAGACCATGGCGGGTGATATGCTGTGCACTTACCGTCCGAGTACAGTACTGTATCGTATCACATAATACAAACCGTGCCGTCATCCAAGAACACACTCATTATAGCTATGATATATATAATACCTCTATCGCCCTGTCATTCCCATGTTAGCCCCGCCCGGTAAATCGAAAAGAGCCATTTCGACTTATCCAAGTTTTTTTTTTTTTTTTTTGTTCCTCACTGCTAGTATAAAGGGGTAAAGAAAGTTGCATTTATCAGATATCATACACTACTTTACAACATGTGAGAAGGGGAAAAAAAAGGAAAAAAATCCGATTCACGCGGAATTTGCTTACGTTCAAGCTTTTTGCGCCAATACGCACGCAACGGTCACATACACCTTACTTTCTATTATAGATTGCTCTTGGGAGAGAGAAGGAAAGAGGGAGTAGAGTTGGAGCAGTTTTTAGCAACAATCTATCTACCTATCTAGACACCACCACCCACTCTTGTGGAATATACTTCCACTACTTGGCTATCCTTGGAAATTTAATTTTTTTTAGGGATTTTTCCCAGTGCTCTCATGCGTTTCCATAAGTGGGTATGATGATGATTATGAAGGGTGGTATCATAGGTAGGTGGTTTATAAAGTTGTCGAACTCGAGAACATGGACCACCACGCACTCATACGCAGGGTGATCAATCAATCACTTTCTATCATACTGGGCAGCTGACGAGAAAAAAATAATATGGTCATGAAGTGAGTGGAAGGAGGGAATACACCATCTATTATAGCTAGCTAGCTAGCTAGCTAGCCCAGACATTTAAGAAATTACTTACCTATTATATTATTATACTGGATTACGCTGTAATAACTAACTTAACTAGAAGCGGGCATAAGTTACAGATGTGATGAACGAATGACAAAAAAGATACGGGAATTTTTCCTATAATAATATTATTATATTATGGTATGATACTATTGAGAGCATGGCCTATACCCGCCCGCCTGCTCTTTTGATAAGAGTAGTGATAGGACTACGAATACTATATGAACCATCCGACCCATCCATCACCCCTCCTCACCATGACTTCAAGAAGGAATGTAGAGAGAGAGAGAGAGAATGGGAGTTAAAGAAACCTAATAAAATGATGGTTAAACCGTTTTTTTTGGAAGGAGGGGAGGAGACGAGAGGGAAGGCAACGGAAGATGTTGAATTTATAATATATCATGACTTTTTCAGACAGGCACCGAACAAAAGTAGTACTGTACAGTACTGTACTCTCAGGCTATAGAACCCATTTCCCAGGTTACTCCCGATCTGTAAAAGCATGCTGCAGATCTCCTTCCTCATGCATTGTGAGAAATTACTTTTTCTTCTTCTTCTTTCTCCCGGTCAGCAACCGCACAATGTCCGTCTCAACTTTCCAACCTCTAAAGCGGTGAGTGAGTGTGTGTGTGTGTGTGTATGGCTTGAATCAATTTTCCGGCATTCAAGCTCTAGGAATCGCTGAACCAACCACTGTAAATAACTATGATAGCGGGGAGGGGGGGGGGGATAAGTTCTATAGTTGGGAGCGAAATACAAAAAAAATAAAAATAAAAATAAAAATAAAACTACTCGGTTAGTTATATCTTACAATAATATTATAAGGTTAAATTACCTTATCATATGAACCTTGAGTGTGTGCCTACTGTATCATACTTGTAGGCATGTGGTATTGCCGGTGCAAGGGAAATGGATAGAACAAGAACGTGTTGGTAGGGGGTTAGTGAGTGAGAAACTGCCAAATAGACAAAGAGTCATAAACATCACCGTATCTTCCACCACCGCCACCATCACAGCCGCCGCCGCCGCCGCCGGCAGCAAGTGGCCAGACATTTCATCATACCGCTACATGCTGTCCCGACACCGCATACACAGTTCACCACCTCCTTCAGAGCAACACAACGCTATTACCCCCCCCCCCTTCAAACATACAGTAAGATACAACTATAGTACAATACCGTACCGAGAAGTTTCTCAGGAAATCTCTTGCATTATCAATCATCTTGAGCGGTCACAGCACAGACACACCGCAACAAAAACCAATGAGCCAGCCCGAGCCACTAATCGTTTAAATGGGAGCGGCAAGACCTAAATTTATGCACAACCTCCTGCCTTCTACTCGTACAGTATATTCTAATCTTGCTGAATGATGCGCCATGATCTGCACCGGCTACTTTTATTATATTATACAGCAAATACTACTTGCCGAAACGAAACAAAAACCCTTTCCTTGGGACCCCCTTCTATCTCACTTCTCCAACTCGCATACCGGCAGCACGCGGCGCGCTGGGGGTTGATAAATTGTGTTGGAAGGGTTAGAGTTCGGGGAATGCCCGGTAGTGCGCTTGTGGGTCGGGGGTTGAATTAAGCTTTAGTGATGTCTGCTGGAGAAGAGGGGTGGGGAGAGTAGGGGTATGGGCGGGGTGGGGGTTTTTATTTTTACCACTTTCTGTTTTTTTTTTGGGGGGGGGGTGTGAGTGGGAGAGAGAGCGTGTGGTGGATTGTGATAGTACTTGAATAGAGAAGGTAACGTGTCTTAGGGGCAACTCATGTTACCGTATTAAAGAGATTTTTGGTATTCGGATCAAGGGAAATTAGAAATGTCATGTTAGGTATCATGTGATAGAATGAATCGGACCTCGATGACACATGATATAATACTAACTTACACCAGCCTTGCGAACGAAAGCAGCGGTGCAAGTGAATAAATATCGGACAAAGACTAGACCGAATGTGTATATACCAATCCCCGATCAACCAACCAATCAAATATTAACCTTCACCGTGGAGCTAAGGGAAAAAAAATGAAGGAAAGAATAAAGAGTAAAACTGAATCACAAACCCGTTCCTCCCAAACCATCCAACGAACTAGCCAATCCTAATAATCCCGGCAGCCATCAACTTCTGCACCTTCCCCCTGACAACCGGGTTCTTCATATGCTCGGTAAGCGCGGCAGGGTCCCTCTTAGCTTGTTGCAGGATACTCTGCATGACGGGGTCGGAAATGATGGCGACAATCTCCGGATCCTTTTGAATCCTCTCCATGGTCTGCTCTTCGGTCTCGCCTTCGCGAGCAGAGTACATCGTTTGCATGGCCTTTCTGGTGAGGTCCTCAATTTCCCTGGTGTGCTTGCTCTCCGTGTCCGCTTCTGTTGCCGCATTGCACGCTTCGAGGCACTTGTTGTACTCGCGCATAGCAAAGCAGGCCTGGGCTTTTCGAATGTGCGCACGCATGAAACCCGGGTCGCGCTTGATGGCATCGTCGCAGTCCCTGACGGCTTCCGGGAAAGACATAAGCTTGGTCAGGGCCGCCGCGCGATTGGTGTACCCGCGCGGGTCCTCCGGTGCACGCTTGATCATCTCCGTGTAGGACTTTACAGCCTCAGGCCAGTTTGCAGATTTGAAGTAGGCGTTACCGGCTTCTCTCGCTTCCTCGGCCTTCTCCGGGTCGATGTAGGAGACGCGATCGCGGTCCGCTTGGGACTTTTCGACGGCGCGGAGTTTCTGGAGAATTTCGGGTGTGCGGTGTTCCGTGAGAGAGCGTTGGTAGTAGTCTATCGCTGCGGGGTAGTTTTCAAGTTTTTGGTGGGCGGTGCCGATACGGCCGAAGGCTCTGGTGTTATTTGTCAGCCTGAACTGAGACAGAATGGGGAAAGGGAAGAGATACTTTGCGACTAGTTTAAAGTCGGTGTGGAGTTCACGACCTTCTTCGATGGCCTTTTCGCACTCCTTTATGCAGCCTTCGTAGTCGCCTGCCTCAAATTTGGCAGCAGCGAGATTGTTGAGGTATGTGATATCCTTGTGCAATTCCCATGCTCTGTTATAGTGCTCGATAGCAGCGTCAAAGTTGCGTTTCTTGTAGTTCTCATTACCCAATGCTTTCTCTTTATCCGCTGCCCCCTTAGCCTCCTTCTTAGCCTTGGCCTCTTCGTCCTCTGGCTCTGGAGGCGGAGTCGCAGCTTTCTTTGGCGGCGGAGCTCCGGATGCGTCTGGCATTTCTGTATCCCCAAAGGATCCGCTAGCCCCCCCTGGCCCGCCAGGACTATCACCCATTTCCATCTGGAGTCCCAGTAGGGCCGCGATGACCTGCATGATCCTTGGATCGCGCAACTCGGTTTGGATAAGGTTGGGGTCGTCACGGATTCTTTCTAGCTTTTCCATGAATTCCACATCTTCAAGGTAGCTAGAAGTCCTCGGGTTTCTCGCGAGCTTTTCCAAAAATTGTGGATCTTTGAAGAGGTTTCCCATGCCGAGATCTGCACCCTGCTGGCTGTCGCGAGCGATAGCCTCCTGTACGGACTTTACTCCAGATTTGGCCTGCGCATTGTTCGGGTCGAGTTTTAGAGCTTCCTCATAGGTTTCCAGTGCTCCGGCTAAAATCATTGTTAGCTAGGTCCACAAAGATGTGGGGGAGGATGGATGGCTAGATACTTAAATCGCCTTGACCGTGAAGAGCGGCACCTTTCCTAGTGTGACCTTTGGCCCAGTCCGGCTTTATTTCTATACAGTGTTAGCTCGACCTACCGAAGAGAGGAGAAAGGTCTATACCAATACACTTGACCGCATCCTTCAGGGCACCGTCAAAGTCCTTGATAGAAGCGTAACATGCGGAACGATTCGAGAAGAGAACGTGATTGTCTGGATCAACTTCAATAGCCTGAGTGAAGAGGTCGCTGCTATCCGTCAGTCCATTCAATTTCCCTCAAGACCCGAAAGGGAGAGACACATACATGGCCTTGTCGAAATCTTTCGCACCAAAAGCCGCGTTTCCTTCGGTTTTAAGCTACATTACAATCAGTCTATCGTCCCATCGTGTGATGCCTTTCTGGCTCTCGTAGGGTTTGTGGAAGAAAGAAAAAGAGAACAAAATACCTTGTCGGAAGACATATTGCTTAGTGATTTTCCGAAGGATCAGAATTCAAGTTACAGAGCTGGAATTTGTATTCTCTGGAGGGAGAAAATTATCGAGAGTGGAATAGGGGATGGGGGGGATAAGGCGGAGGAGGGGCTTGAAAAAGTGGTGGGATGGTTGCACAGTTATAGCGGGGCAAAGAAAGTTCGAGCGGGTTCCAGAAATTTGTATGGGATAGCCACCATAAGCCAACGGTAAGTCGCTAGAACGGGGTTGCCGAGAGCAGTATGGGCAGTGGAGGCTTGGGGTGTGGGGTTCGAGTGTTGGAGGAGTCCCCGATAACCTCATTAACGCCCTTGATAGAATTCTATTAGGCATACCACTTTTATAAGAGCACCAACACCGTTTGTTGTATGATATGATAACCCGGTTGTGAGATCGCAGCACCGCACTGTACTGTACCCCAGGCTAAGTATTTAAGTTCTGGTTTAGGGATGAGGATGGCAGGATGCCTCTGTCGATAAAAATTCCTGCATCAAGGTTGATGGTGTCACCCGCAACCCAGTGTAATACCGTCGTAGCACCTGTAAGGTCATATTTTCTTTCGTTTTTCTCATTCATTACCATCTCTCTGCACCTTGCTATGATACGTTGAACTTGGTTCCTGATACAACATTCTCCCACCCTCCATCGATCCCCGCCAAGAACCCTGCCTGCCCTCAGTTTGAGCCTCATCCGGAAACAAGTGTTATCCTCATGGCTCATCACTCACTTTGAGGTTAGAAAAAACAAAACCCCCCCAGATCCGAACCGTATCATAATTATCATACAAAAGCTAGTAATCAGACGCCCCCCTCCCCAAAAGGCTTGCACTTGTGCTAACCGTCTAAATTTGAGCTAAGGAATTGAATTGCCGTCCACCCCCAAAGCCGGACCTGTATCAAGCCCAGAGCAGTAGGCAGAAGCCCAACGTTACTGTAGGCGTTGCTGACAGCGTCGAGGGGTAACGCGAAGGCTCCGCCCCCCCGCCTGCTGAGCTTGCTCTCCTGCCAATCATGGAAAACACAAAATTTAATGCCCTTTACACTGACCCCCGATCAACTCATCCATCCGCCGCTATTTCACTCCTATGCAGCTATCGATATGGGGTTACCTCCGCTCAGGTGTCCTTGCCAAGGAATAACTTAGGCGTTCTCTCCGCGTATGATATCCATCAGTGCGAGTAAGGATGGTCCGGAGTTAAGGTTCGCCCCCTTGATGACATACCGCACAGCGCATCGGTAGACTCCCAGTAATTCACAAGCTGATAGTGAATCAAGCTGGCATAAATTTACGCTTTTGTACCATACCGGTACTGTATCATACTTGCACCGTAGTCTACTCGCGGATTTCGAATGTACCGGTATCCGGATATCCTAATGCCAAGGCCCACCAAGATGCGGACTCTTGGCGCCAAGGTTCTCGGAGATCTGAAATTCAGGAGTCGAATCCTCACACATTCTTAATGTCGGGGAGGGGGGACTGCATCGTGAGAGTGGAATGATGGTGGGAAGAGTTGTACCAGTACTCGGGATGGCAATGGATCGTTGGACATGTTGAGGTCGTTGAACCCTCACAAATGGTTGCTTGAGCTATGAGTGTTCCACCAAACTTTCCCAGGCTAGGTTCATAAGCGAGGGTGACCGGATGTTCAATCATGGAGAACTGTTATGTGTGCCGGTACAATATTTTCGGCACTGGAGCTTTCGGAGGTATAAGGCCGGGCTCTAAGGGGAAAATTCGAACAAGTCAACTTTAGATATCGCACACTTGCTGGACCCGATTTGCAAAGGCTTTGCTTTTTTGCCAATCTTACCGGTCCATGTTCTATATCCCGGGACCACGTTTTGTACTGTACTCGAGTACATAACTTGTAACTGGTATGGAGTAACCGGGTGGCTTGAACGAATTGATCCCTGAGCGTTTTAATAAGGGCTCTAGAATGGGTTTACAATTTTTTATTTTTTTATTCTTCTATTTTTCTTCTTTCCCTTTTGATGCGCTGGTCCTCCTGTAGAAAGGGCATCACAGGCACTTGAGTAAAACTGTGAGGGAAGGAAAAAGTAAAGATTGTTGAGCTCGATTTCCTTCGGCTGCTAAGGGTCAAGTTTTGGTATCGGATCGCAGGCGTCATCCTGTCAACACCACCAACCAAACACCGTCTACTTGTCGCTGCTCCCTGTTTTTCCCCTCTTCGTTCCCCTTCTTCCCATCCTTCCACCTTCTCGTTTGCCGTCACAGGAGTGAGGAAATTTTTTATATTATTCGGACGTCTCCTCCTCGCGGAATCTCCCACCACGACATTCACACCGCTGCATCCATTATCCTTCATACATTCTTCTCCCTATTGTCATCAACTTCTTGACACTGCCCATCCTGAACCCACTGCTGGTAGATCGTTCGCGAGAGCCATCGGTACGTATCCCTGGTCTTGTCACAGTCCCAAAGTTATCGTCTACAGTATGCCAAGACGGGAATGCCCAACCCGGATGCTGTCGCTGCCTATCAAGGTCTTCCTGCTTTGGCCTTGCTGCGTGGTCACGGCCCCGGGAGAGGGCATGTGTTGTTGGCCTTGTTATCGCATATTTTCCCTCATTTACCTTCTGACCAGATCTCAGTTGCTATTTTCTAGGACTAATTACGCCCCTATTTACACAAGGAACAATCACTGGTACGTTGAAATCGGAAGTGGAAGGTTGAGAGAATAAAAGAACGAGGAAAAGCATCAAATCAAACATGTTTGGGCACAATCCAATTACTAGTCATTCACATAGCCGACAAAGATCCTCCTTGTCGAGTATGTTCTTCTCTGCTGCTTCTGTTGCAACTCCGAGTAAGTTAATGAATGGGGGGGGCGCTCGTCTGGAGGTGGAGATATAAGGGGCCAATATTCCGTGTTTGTTTGTGGTTGGAGGGCTAATGTTTGTTTTGGGATATCTAGGCAACAAATCGGGTGATGGCGATAGGGTCGATTCCGAGGAGGAGACTGTGGTGGACGATGGGGAGAAGAACAGTATGTGATCAAGCAGCCATGGATGTTGAGTGCTGGCGGGTTCGAGGTGGTGGAATCCATACGGGGGTGCTAATCGAAATGCTCCAGTGCTACTCTCGATAATATCACAGCTTCGACCGGGTGCAGACTTAAGCCGAATCACACTACCGACCTTCATCTTGGAGCCGAAGAGTATGTTGGAGAGGATCACAAAGTATGAAGACAATTCCGTTGGCTTTTGGAGAAGAGGCTGATTTTATTGTATCGTGCAGCTTCATGCAACACCCTGAAACATTACTCCCAATGAGCGAGGTAGAGGATCCTACAGAGCGGTTTATATCGGTTGTTAAGTTTTATCTCAGCGGATGGCACATTAAGCCCGTGTAAGCTTTATTTTTCCGGATGCTGTTTGGTGGGTAGCCTTGTGCTGACGTTTGCGCAGAGGAGTCAAGAAGCCATTGAACCCTATTCTTGGCGAGTACTTTACATGCTATTGGGACTTTGACGAAACGCCTGGAACTCAAGCTTTCTACATTTCCGAGCAAACTTCTCATCATCCTCCAAAGTCTTCATATTTTTACATAGCCCCTCACCATCACATCCGTATCGATGGCACACTGAAGCCACAGTCTCGATTCCTCGGGAATTCGGCCGCCTCTATGATGAACAGCTCTGTTGTGGTCCTCCGGCTGCTTAACCGGGGTGTTATGGCCGGGAAACCGGATGGTGGGGAAAAGTACATTTTGACCCAGCCTAACATGTACGTTCGGGGGATTCTCTTTGGAAAAATGAAATATGAACTTGGCGATCACTCATATGTCAAGTGCCCCGAATTGGATCTGGTAGCCGATATAGAGTTCAAGGTCAAGGGGTTTTTCACTGGAGCGTATAATGCTATCGGTGGTTTTATCAAGAGGGAAAGCACCGGTGAGGTTTTGTATGAGATAACTGGTAGTTGGAATGGTGAAATGTTCATCAAGGATGCTCTGGTGGGTTTGCCATTGTTGTGGTCTATGCTTGGGGCTAATGGGAGTAGACGGGTAAGAGGGATTTGCTCTTTGATGCCACGAACGCAAGCCCTACACCTCCGCTCGTTCGGCCATTGTCTGAGCAAGATGATCGCGAATCCCGGAAACTGTGGAATCCCGTTACCTCCGCTTTGAAAAAGAGAGATCAAGATGCTGCAACAGAGGAAAAGTTCCGGGTTGAAGATAGGCAACGAGAGGAAGCTAGGTTGAGGGAAGCCGATGGAGTGGAATGGACCCCGAGGTTCTTCCGGAGGGTTGATCCTGCAAGAGGAGAAGAGGAAGAATTGGATTGGGTTATCTCAACTCACATGTGGGTTGTCCACCGTCGTGGTGGTGGGTGTGGGATATGATATCTGACAAGCTTGATTTATAGTGACGGGGCAACGCCTGAGGAACAAATCAAGCAAATTCTCACCATTGCCCCCATACTTACTGGGGTTAGACGAAACAGCAAATATGACATCCCACCTCATCACTCTCATTACGAAAAGACACTAGAGGAGGCTAAAGGAGATTCCAATCTACTAGATGTATCGCCTCACTTGCAACTTGCTGGTGCCGATACTCAGGTACATAGGACACCACAACCACCACCCGCTCTTGAAGTAGACTTAATAGATTTCGGATCGGAGGCTAATGTAAAGGGCGATGGCTTGGGGCCTGCTTTGGTGCCAACCAGTAAAGGAATTGCTGTAGCAGGACGTTTCGGTTCATCGGGCCTCGATGGTATGCAGAAACTCGGAAGATCCTTGCCGGAGACAAAGACAGGATCGAGAGGCGAAACGTTGGAACCAAAACCGGTGGGGAGCGGTATTGTGATAAATGACGATGGCGACAGCGGCAGGTTTGAGGATGCAGTGGAGAGTAGATTTGGTTATTGGTGAATTCAACATAAACGGGCTGGTATTGGGGCGGGCAAGGAGCATTGGCACTAAACGATTGCGGATTCTTCAACGAGTATAATTGGCGTGGGCATGGGGCAAGTATCTCTTTTTGCAAGGAACCTGATGTGTATAACATTGCTATTTGGCTTTCTTTTATTGCCCTTTTTTCCCATATTTTTCTATTCCAATCTCAGTCTTACCCCTGGCTATCATTTTTCTTTTTGTTTGTTTTTATACCTTACGAGATTTGTGTTTTGTGTGTAGACTTGTTTTCTGCCCATGGTTTAGAAGCGGGTGGGTGTTGCTAGATGGGGGTACGTGAACCAGTACGATGTGTGAGGGTTGTGAAAGCCATGGTCCCTGTTGAGAGAAATATAAAGTTAGATTTGAGTGGGCGATCCGCCCTTGTTTTGGCTGTCTGAGGTGGTACCCGAGCGCAGCATAGCACTCGAGAGCCGGTATAATGCAGTAGGAGGATGCTTGTCTTCGAGCGATGGTAGTCCTGCAAAACTGGCCTGTCTTGTGTTATGATGCTCGCCAACCGGAGGTCTGCACGCCAAGCCCCAGAAAAAACATAAATCTGCAAGTCTTGGCAGCACGATCTCCGACCATTACCGTATTGGAATTGGCGAACATATCACTACTAAAGTGCCCGAGGATAGGCTAAGTCACGATTTGTCACTCGTGAATTTGAGCATCCGTGGTGTTGTGATGTGGCCGGGGTTGTCAGGGGCTTCCTGATAACCTCATGCAAGGAGCAGTATGAACTTATGCGAGGAGCAGTGTCAGGGAAAAGTATCAACTTATGTGGGGAGATGTAAGGTGTGGTTTAGAATGTAATAAGGAGTGGAACGGATTGGAAGGGATGTAGTTGGGGTTTTCTATAGTATATAGTGATCATCTACTTTGGTGATAGGAAGATGGATAATCAAGTCAATTAACGGTTATCAATTCTTCTCCACTCAAACGATCATAAACTCTTTACAAAAGCACTTATATACCTAAATCTCCCCTCGACTTCACATGGCAGGTATCATACAATGGGACATATCCCGTACCCGAATATAACCGTGTGTATCACGAGTCGCTTGTAAGCTACAGCAAACATCGTTACCTCCCGGATAGCGTACAGTTTGGCACGAGCCTCACAGTCTGCTTGTGCTGTACAATACACGAAATGCGAAGATATTGGCATGCCCGTACCATGGAAGATGTTCCCAGAGGTAGACTATATAGCAGTATCCTGTCACCCCCCGACAGCGAGACTTCACATACGTGCAGGGGAAAAAAAAGAGCGGCCCTGTAAGGTAAAAAAATATCATAAGCTGTATCATATGGTATTCTCACACGTCCCCAGTTAGACCATCCAACTCGCCAGCGCCTGCCCTGTCACCAATCCAACCACGTGCCTGAAAGGATGTTTGCCTATGATACTATAATATACCTAGAATTGATTTATCTACCGGTACACATCTATCGATCATGGTTTTGGAGGAGGAGGAGGAGGAGGAGGAGGAGTCACGATTAAGAACGACAACCCCGCTCCCCCAAAAATCACTCTTTCTTCAAGTTTGCTTTCCTTCTTTCTTTCTTTCTTTCTCGTTTGTTTTTTGTTGTTGCAGGGAATTTCCCCGTGATATATTATAATATATAATAATTATCATACTTTTTTTTTTTTTTTTTTTTTTTTTTTTTT
>JACCEG010000347.1:26211-118629 GCA_014065205.1 Tuber brumale | reverse complement strand
TTTTTTTTTTTTCCCCCAGTATGATAGGAGGAGTTTTGGTATGATACGGTAGCATACTGGTACTTAACTTATTGTCGGTGGGGGGGGGGGGCTTGTGCAGGCCTTACCTGCCTGCCTATGATACCCCAAAAGTATCATAGTCATGTATTGGACCGTACTATACTAAACTATCGTTTGACAATTACCATACAAAGTGCCCGGCTTCAACTCGGCCGCGCGAGTAGTTTCCAATGCCGAGAAATAAGAAATATTAGGGTTTCTGGTTCCTGGATTTCTCAATATATAATATTATATGTTGTTTGTTAATGTTCTTTAATTTTTCTTTTCTTGGAAAAAGGTATAGGACTTTAGGCTAGAAGATAATATTAGATTTAGAGCTTGTAAAGGTGGGTTAAGCTTGCTCAATAGGAATGTAGTGAATAAAACTGAAAAAATGAACTTCTCAGATATGATACTACACTCAGTTTAACAATATTAAAAAGTACCTGCTATCATAGATCAAAATCAATGCTATTAAAACCTAGAAACAGGTTTACAATGTTAGTTGGAAAATCTTGGCATTATTGAAAAATCCAACTTTTCAAATTCTATAGGAAAATCATTGAAAACATCTTGTTTATAAAAAAAAACCTACTTCTTATCCTCCTTCATTTGCTCTTTAATGAATAGGGGCTTTTTTTTTTGTAAAATGTTTTTTGACTGTGGTCCACAGTCTGTGGCGTTTGGGGGTTGGCAAATTTCTAGTGCACGTTTTGGATGGCACAAATCATATTCACCAAAAATTTGCATCGCCTTAGTATAAAAGCTCCTGTGGCAAAAAAAAGAAGAAGTCTATGTTCAAATCGGTATTACAGTCAGGCTATTTTTTTTATTTTTACCTCTTTTTTGTCTGTTTGGGGGCCACAGTTGAGGAGAAATGTACCGGTACTCGTCCAGTGTATTATATTATAAAAAGGTGAGCAAAACAAGCTATGAAAATATTCTCTGTTTATAAGTTAAAAAAATAAAACATGAGACTAATGAGAATTGAACTTAGTTGGGGCCTTTTAACAGTGAACTTTATGCCAAGGCGTCCCCTGATGCAAATCATTTGGTGAACGGTATACGGCAGAAACCCAGAACCATCGAATGTTATGCACCGCTATGGCAGCATCCAAATGTCATGTTGAGCCACAGAGTTGCGTTGAGCTGCCCGGCACACTGCAGAGTGCCCCTGGTTCCGAGCCAGCGAGTTTTCAGTGGTTGTGGCGCCTACCTGTATCTGTACTATAGCCACGACCTTGGCACGAGTATGATACCAATGCTGGTTGCCTAAAGCGGTTGCTGTGTTGTCATACTAGGCCGCCAGTGGGCTCGTGAGATCCCGTATGATATTATTGCCAAATTTGGGGATTGAGGGGTTCTCGCTAGCCAGAGTTTATAAGCAATCCCTTTCTTTTCTTCATGGTGGACAGAAAGAAGAAGCTCAAATCATCTCGCAAGTCCTATTCTCAAACCCCCCAAGATACCCCCGACTCGCAAACTACCAGTACGGGCACTTTCGGGGCTCCTAACGCCCCTGAAGGCTCCTGTCACCTCCCGATGATGTCAGGAAAGGCCTCCAAACAATCCCCTCCAATTCCCTTTGACAAGTAATTGCCCCTTTCCAAACTTACCCTGCCCTTTAAATGAGCACTGTATTGATTCGCATAGATTCGCGTCCTCGGAAATCTTCACAATACGCGCAGGCGCTGACCTTCAAGCCTTCCACGTCCACAAAGATCTCCTCGCTGGGCTCTCGGACGAAATGCGCAACCATGTATACAACAACATGAAAGAAGGCAAGGAAAACACTATGGACCTGAAGCACATATCCTCAGAAACCATGTACCGGTTCATGGAATTCTGCTACTCTGGGGACTACCTGTTCCCCCCCGATGCTGAAAAAGGAGACAACCCACTAAGAGACAAAGAGGCCACGGAAGCCCTCCCGATCCTATTAACACATGCAAGGCTATACGTCTTTGCCGAGATATTCAACATTGCCTCACTGAAAAAGGTGTCCGGGGACAAGATCATCGCTATCGCGCCCCTCTTCGGAGATTTGGAGGAAAGGGCGCATGGGCTCGCAATGATTTCCCTGATGGAGTATGTGCTGGATAATATACCCGCCGCCACTGAAACGACGGATAGGCTGGTGAAGTTTTTGGCGAGGTATTCCGGGTATTTTGTCCGCAAGATCGGGGGGTATCCAGAGTTCCATGCGCTTCTAGCGAGTTCCGCGCGGGAGGACTTTTTTAGGGTTTTTTGTAAGTGGGTGAATCCGGTGGGGGATAGGTATCCGTGGACCGATATAGAATGAGGTTTTGGTGGTGATAGGATTTTTCTTGCTTGGTGATTTGGATGACTTTGCTGGACTACTTCTCTCTCAACCCGGAGGTTTTTTCTTTATGACGGCAAGTTATGTAGTAAGCATTGCAAAGAGTCCGCGGGGGTGCCCGATACGGTCCGGTTATGTTTTAACCACTAAGAGATTTTCTACTACTCTCCCGTGTCCATCGTTCAAGCTCATACACGAGGCGCGCAGTAAGTCAGTGCGGATTGCATCATTTGCGGTCGCATTCCGCCTCCCCAGGAGCCCAATGCCAACAATTGAACGTAGATTCCTCTCGAGCATTTGTTGAATGGAATCACGGGAGCAGAGGTTGACCGAGCAGAAGCAGGATTGAGATCGGAGTGTTGATTGTGCTGTTGCTGTGAAAGTAGATGGAGATGACTGAAATGACAAGAAAAAGAGAAAGAAGCGAGGAGAGGAATCAAATGCCTAGAGATATGCCTACAGACAGGAGAGTGACGCAACGGTCACAGAGTGTCACTCGACCTTGGTCCTTGTATGTAGCTCGTGACGCCGGACTTGAAAGCAGGACACAACGCCCTGAACGAGCCTATGATAATATTATAATCAATGATAACCATATATATAACTTGTCAGTGTGTAACTCCCGAACTCCCGTCCTTGGCCATCCCCATAGTATTAGTTGAAACCAGCTTCCGTAGGTTGGTGGTCATTACTATCATATCGTGTGAAAATACAGTTACCCCAGTATTTTGTGGGCTGCCAAACAGTGCCTTAATACCAACAATAACAACATAATATAACAGGTATTCCGAGTGACGGAGCGTGCTTCCACTAATTCCCCAGCCCCCCTCCACCCACCCACCCACCGGAAAGACGTGAAACGGACCCGATCCCACCCCCCCCCCCGGTGGTGGTGGTGCACTTGCCGGTATGTATGATAGGATAGATCGACAAGTGGCGAATTCCCGTCCGCTCCATGAATTGTTTGTAAATGTGGGGTGTGTTTTTATTTTTATTTTTTACAACTGGTTGGGTTCGGTAGTAGTTGTAAGAATTTAGGGAAGTGGGGGGGAATGAAAAGTATGTGATGGGATTTTGGTCATGTGTGTGTGTGTGTGTGTGCGCTCCGTTATCACTATTAGGGGGTAAATGTGGTTGTGAGAGTGGGAAGCAAGGAATGAAGTTCAATTTCATTGATAGAGGTCTTGAATGGATGGATCACTGACATTGACAAAAAAATCTTTTTTGAAGGAAAGGCATAAAGAGATAGATAGATAGAAGGAAAAAAAATCAAAAAAAATCCAGAATGAGCACCCAGGATCAGACAATCTCAACCCTAGCACTAGCTGATATAAAAATAAAATAAAAGTTCCAAATTAATCAAGAGAGAGAGGTGAAGAAGAAGAGAAAGACCACCGCCCATATTAACCTAACACCTCTACCTCCACCCCCTCCCGATCCCACCCGCCCCCTCTTCGCAATAAACCTCCCAATCCACTCTCCCGACGACGGGCCCCTGGGCAATCTTCCTCGCCTCGAACTTGATGCCCCTTCCAACGCCCTGGATAAAGTCGAACCTTCCCTTGGCTCTCAACCCCCTATCGAAGAAGGTGATCTCTCCGTCCCGCGCTTCGAGCTGGACCTCCCCGTCCTCGCCCGCGCGCCCGGCCCAGTAGAAGCCGACGGTGTGGTTCTTGGCGGAGGGGTAGGACTTTAGGCGGAGCACTCCGTCCATCACGCCAAAGTCAACCTCGCCGACGACGGTGTTGGAGTCGGCGTCCTGCATGAGCGTGAAGGTCAGCTCCTCCGCCTCCCAGTCCTGGGTTATGGTGGGGCACGCCACGTCCCAGGTTCCGAAGACGTGCTTCTTCGTGAAGGCGGTGGCACCTGATTTGTGGAGGGGGGATTTGGCATTGGATGAGGAGGAGCTGGTGGTGGTAATAGTGGGGAGGGGGGCGATCGGGGCAATGGAGATTGGTGGGCTTATAGTAGTGGTGGTTGTCGTAGCGGAGGAAGAGGAAGAGGAAGAGGATGAAGAAACAAAAACTCCCGCACCCTCCTCTTCTTTAATGCCTCCACCATCCTCCTCTTTAAACACCCTCTGAAAGAGCACCACCTCCTCATCATCGCTCGCAACCCCCATCTTGAAACACTTACTCCCCTTCCCCCCCCCTCCACCCTTCTTCCCCCCACCCCTCTCCCCGCCCGCACACCTCTCTCCGTTGCTACCACCGCCACCATTCCCATTCTCCTCCCTCTTGGCCCTCCACTCCGCCCTCATGTACTTCTCCAAAAGCTTCATCTCCAGTGGCTGCTTCTTTAGCAACCCCTCATTGTACGCCGCCCTCAATCGCTTCTCCAGCTCCTGCTTGCTCCCGCTGAGCGGTTTGATGCCGTAGTGCGCCAGCTGCGCCTTGCACCACTTGCCCGTCAGTTTCGGTGGCACCCACGTCTGCTTGCGTGCCGGCCGCACGGGGTTCAGGTAGTGGTTCAGTGTCTTCTTGTCCGCTCGAGGCACGTTGGAGTTCAGAAGGCCACCCGGGTGGGTGTAGGTGAATGAGCCGGATTTTATGGGTTCTATCATAGCTGATTGGTTGGTTGGTTTGTTGGTTGGGAGGTGGGAGGCGAGGTGGGTTGGGCTGGGCGGGCTGGGGGGAGGAGAGGGGAGTTGAAGCAGGGTTTTTATGGATGAATGTTACAGCTGCGGCTGTGGCGGCGGCGGGGGGTACCGGAAGTAAGGCCGCGGAAGTCTGCAGATATACTATCATAACTCTTTCGTCCCCACTTTTTATTTTTATTTTTACACTTTTTGCTTATAATATCATACACATCGCTTTTCTAACTACGAAGAGATGGCTGGTGGTGGTGATTCATTATGCATCACTCGAACAGCTTAGCAAGCAAGCAAACTTGTCCTGCATTTCCCTTCCCTTCCGCTCCGTCATTACCATCATAGATACATGCAGACGGGTTCGGTTGCGGATAAAAGTCTCTCTCTCTCTCTCGAGTCGAGTCGTGTTAAAAAAAAAAGTTCGGATGGATTGGATTAAGATAGGATAAAGGAAATGACGTGTATGATCGTGTTAATGAAACGACAAAGAAAACTTTGTTTGTTAAAAAAAAAAAAAGAAAACTCCTCTTGATGCCTCTTCCTTCGCGCGAGGTTGGTTTGATTGCTATTGCCTCGATTATGATACATCACATATCAATCTCAAATCAAAGTTGAATAAGATACTCCAAATCGGCTAGATCTTTCACTTCCAGAAGAAAAGAAAACTGCAAGACCCATCACTGGCACGGACAATTCACTAGATTACGCAAACTGTGACACCACATCAATGACAATCCCAACTTAGGGTCTGAGTGAAGAAAGCTTTCCGCTAGATATGCCGCCATAGCCTTGTTACAAATACACCTTCCCCACCCCCTCTTCCTTAACAAACGGGAAAATCTTAAAAAAATTGAAGATTTGACTTTCCACACGGCTCACAAAGACTAAGGGAATATCAAATTATTAGACAAAATTTTCAGAATTCTCATACTAGCTTCGCCACTCCTCCCTGTTACCACTACTCTGGACCCTTTTACCAATGTGCTTCAAAAAGATGGGAGAAAACACCAAACTAGTTGCAAGAAGAGAAAGGAAGAAAATAAAACCAAATTTCGTGCGCCAGGAAAAAAATAATAATTATGTCGTGGTAGGGAAAAGCAACCCCCCCAAATTAAGATGAGAACAATTATGGTAGGAGCAAATTGAAACCAAAAAATAAAACGAGCCCCTGGATTCATCTTGGCCATTAGGAGGCGTGCGAGCGCACTTTCAATAGACCCCCCCTTCTATTTCTTGGCGACGCACTGCTAGCCGTCTCAGAGCTCTTGAAACTGGTCCTCAAAACAACTTTGCCCTGGCCAACAGGCACGACAGTGTCACCTCCATTGCCAGTATCATCGACAACAAACAATCCCTCTCCCAGCTCCTCGTCGCCACGCAGGAGGTGGTTATCCTTTGCATAGACCTTGAACTGTTGATCGGCCGTGCAATTAAAAGTGAAACTCTCATCCCAGGCCCATTCACCAGTTGAAGACTTGACAGACTTGCTCTTGCAAAGCTCTTTACCTTTATCCAGGGTCTTGAACCGGAGTTGAACGTTGGAATTGGTAGGGAATCCGGAAGCTGCAACAATTCTGACAGTCGCCATCCCGTGATCAGCTCCTCCGGGTGCTGCACCGGGCACGGAAAGCGTGCTCGAGACGCTTCTATTCCTGTTATGCGGACTTCCTGCCGTGGATGGAGAATGACTAAGACCAGCACGTTTACCGGGAGCTCTCTGCCCCGGATCCAAGTTATCTTCCGATCCGTCCAGAGCTACCTGGTTCCCATCAGGATCGTAAGCCGCGACACCGCCCTCACTGGTCCCTTTCGTAGCACCTCCGTTTGAGACAGCTGAGCTGGACGTTAGCATTTCTTGATCCATCTCCTCCGTAACGCCGTTGGGATCCTTGGCCTTGCGACCAAATGCACTCTTCTTCAAAAAGGAAGCACCCTTGGTGATACCACCGGCAGCGAAACTACCAACTTTAAGTGGGGTTCCTGCAACACCAGTAACCACCTTTCCAGGTGTAGCGAACGTGCCATGGAAGGTAGATGATCCTTGACGTGATCTTGTAACATAGTCTGATCTAAATAGTAGCCTAAGTCTCAACTCTCCAAATCTGCCCTCCTGGCCTTGTTTACCAGTGAGCTTTATCACAATAGTTTTCGGTTTGAAGGGTTCAAGCTGTGTCAAATCGATTTGGCCCCTGCCCAAGAAACCCGCTTTGCCTGCGAGGTCCCAGTCAAGAATGTCAACCGCGAAGTTGGCAGCAGTCCTCGATACAACCTTAGTCTCGAAAAATTCGTTCCAAGAAGGATGCAATGTCTTCTTCTGCACATCAGTCTTGTGCACCGGTTTACTGTCCAAGGCAAAGATACAGTAAGGATCGCTCTTGCCGTTCCTGTCTGCGGAGGGAAGATTTGCGGCATCCAAGATGTCCACCCTGAGGGTGCCCATGTTGCTAATGCTCTCGCTAGGATCGAGAGTCATCATAACCGGAATATAATTCAAACTGATCTTGACCTTGCTGACCTCGCCGTCCTTGTCTTTGAGAGAAAGGATCGTCGGATTGTTCTATTTTTCCTTATATTAGTGATTAAATTCCCATCCCTATAAGCCCAGGAGAACATACCAAACATTTCTTCACAGTCTCGAGCGTCTTACCAGTTAATTTTCCAAGAATTTCATCTTCTTGTTCTCCATCCTTCCCATGCTCTCTCAAACGCAGAGTGACCTCGGAGAACTCGAGCTCTCTAACGAAAGCATCACCAACTATCATGTATTGGTTAGTTCTAGTTTCCAAAAAGTCAGGGGTAAATACACACTTTCGCCAAACTTCGTATTCTTGCTCTTGATTCTGGCAGTGGAATATGCGGGATACAACATATCGTCCATAAGAACTTCAAGATAGCAACCCTTATGCGCAAGTTGGCCTTCGATAATCTTGAAAACTAAGAGTCCAGAATCTATCACAAAATGAGCATCATCCTACTTAGGTACTTGGGGATGGTAGGCAAAATACCGTATTTAACCAACTCTTCGGGTGTTAATCTGATCTTAGGAGTCTTCTTTTCATCGCCATCCGAGTCAGAGCCAGCCGCCGCCTCGGCAAGAGTATTCTCCTCGATCTGCGCTTTGGACTTCTCATTCTCAATATCAACCGCAGTCTTCTCTACCTTTTGCTCGACAAATTGCTCGTTCTTTTCTCCCTCCCTGAGTTTGGGCCCCGCCGCCTCCTCATCATCTGGGTCAGCGATATTAAGGCAGGGGTAGAAGGCAACAGAAAAGTTAAGAGTTCCCTTCACTCCACGATCCAACTTCAGGCCTTCGCTGCGATTAATCTTCTCACTATGTTCAAGCCAGAGGCCATCTTCGCCTTGCTTGATGTACTCGTCACAATTAACATCCAGATGGCCAAGCGAACGATCCTTGCCCATATTCTCTTGGTCCATAACCTCAAGCGTCAATTTCTCCCGAGGAGAGTGGACCGGGATATATAGAATCTCGTTCCAATTTGGGTTTAGATCGCTGTTAAAAGTGACAGTACGGGCCTTCTCAACTCCCGATAGCAGGACATGCACATATGGGTCGGATTTTCCCAGAGCCTCCAAGTTCCTAAGATCTCTTGCGCTCTGCAGGTGAACTCTCATAACACCGATCGGCGTAATGTAACCTCCAGTGCCTCCTAGAGCACCCTTAATAGCAACAGGTTTCCATTGAGCTGTCATTTTGACCTTCCCAGTCTTTGCGTCCGAAAGATTAAACCATTCTGTGCCCTTGGAATTGTTATCGATAAGATCATCTAGTTTGATCATGTAGGTTCCCAAAAGTGGATTTGCGGCTAGATCACGTTCATCCTTAATTTGAAGTCCCAATTTGGCAGTCTTGCGGTTGGCGACAAGAATTTCTTTGGAAACCTCCCAGATAGGATTATTGTTACGTTTAACTGTCTTCGTCCTGTTGATAGTCTTGCCATTGAGAGTCTGGATGGCGTATGGAGAGAGTAATCCGACGAGACTCTTGCTAGAATCAAGATCCTTCGCTTGGGAGATAGTAAATCGCAAGATACCGGTGTTGCTCTCTGGTGCAGGCTCCTTTGTTCCGTCCTCCAAAACTGCGCTCTCCAGAATGGGGAAGAACCGGAAATCGCATGAAACTTGACCTCTCGCCTTTCCACCGACCATAACTGGCGTGACAATATTCTCTTGCTCAGGGTCCTCTTGAAGCTTATCCAAGGCAAATGTGGCGACACCCAATTCCTTATCCTTCCTGAATTCGTTCCAATCATAGACTGTCATGGTCAAACTATCATTATAGTTGTTAACAAGAATATATTTGGTCTCGTTCCATTTGGGATTGGCGTCCTCATTAACAACCTTGGTCTTCCCAATCTCTTCGCGGTTGTTAATTGAGAACACCGCGTAAGGGTCAGGGGTGCCACTAAATTTATCAGGATTCTTAAGACCGTGAGCATTATGAATAGTGACAACAAGGACACCAATAGCAGTATCAATTGGGGCACCTCCGAGCATTTTGGCAACTTCAACGGTAAACACCTAAAGAGAATTAGCATAAAAATAAAAACAAAATACAAATAAAAAGGGGAAGGACTGCGCTAATGCGTACATTGGGAGCGTAGAACATAGGACCGAGATTTGCATGGATCATTTCCTGGATGAAGGTGTTAAGACCTGGGAGGAAACCGATATCAATACCAAACGTCTCTCCCCCAAGCGGCTTGAGGACATAGTCGAACGTCGGTTTCCCCAAAAAGCACACGTCGACTTTCTCAATCTAGATCCGTAACAGTTAGTATACCTCACCTCAGATGCAGGAAACAGTCGGACGTACATGGGGGAAAGCAAGTTGGAGCTTTATCTTGACTTTCATGACACCAGAAAATGCCATATCCTCAACGACAATCGGCACCCCCTTCGAAGCAAGACCCTTGCCTACCCGGGCCTCAAGAACGACCTTACTATCGGAATATTAGCAAAAGCGCCATTCAGGGTATGATAGCTTACTCACGGATTAACTTTATTTCTTAGTTGTCGGCTCGTCAGGTCCGCAGTGTCATTGGGGGTAAAGCTGAATTTCCAATCCATCTCGATAATATCATCTTCAGTCTTGGGATAAGTCTTAACAAACTCGATTCTGGGCGGCTTGGTTCCAAGTGTGAAGGTGGGAAGTTTTAGTGAGTCCAAGAATCCGGGTGTAGCGCCCTCCAAAACCTGGTCAACCACGTTGATAATGGTGGTAGCGAGAACCGGTTGGTAAATGGGCCAAAACTTGACCGTGAATGAATTGAGCCATTCAAGAGATTCAACATCGGTATCCAACCTACTCTTTGCAAACTCGCGGTTGAGGTCGTCATGAATATTACGACGCACCCGACGGATTGATGTACGATAATAAGTTGCGCAGCAAGCCATGACAATGATAACCCATCCAAGGCCACCACCGATGAGTGTCAGAAACCAGGTTGACAAACACGCAAAACCGATAACACCCGCATTGTGATACCAGTCTTCATAATTATCCGTTAGAACACCCATCAATTCAGGCAAATAACAGGTACGCAAACTTACCTCCAAAGAACTTGTCATCCAGCTTACTCTCCAGAAATGTTTGATGATCCTCGGCCACTACGTCATCGAGTCCGAAGGTGTCATTGAGGCTTCCAAATTGTGGCTCCCAACCAGTTCGACTCCAATCTCCATCACCGGCCTTGGGCTGGCCATTTACCATGCCAGGGGTTTTGGGAGTCTTTGGTTCGTCGGGCAAGGCTTGCGCACCATTTCTTCCATTCGTCGCTCCATTACTCCTATGTGATGATGTGCTATTTTGAATAGCTTGAGTCTGTGGCCACCAGTACCATGATGAGTAAAAATCAAAAAAAAAAAAAGAAAGAAAGGAGGACACTGTGATTGAGAGGGAGGCTTACAATATCCGTAACTTTTCCCTTTGCTAAACTCAGTTCTCCAGGGATCGCCTATTTGTAGCAACAAGGTTTATGTCATCAGTAATAACTCCTCATACCCCAACAGGGCCTCCTCATTCCATCACAGACCAGAAACAGGTGACAGGAGAGTTGGTAGGTTACCTTTGCCGCCTGGGCCGCCTTTTCTTCTGGTGTAGCATCTGGATCAAACTCAAAAACTGCTGCCCCTCCTTTTCTCGATTCCTGTGCTAATCCATGCTCCCTAACCTTGGCCTCTCGCTCAATCTCAGCAGCCGATTTCAGCGAGGCAACGCCTCTGTCCGCCATCCTCCCTTGTTTTATTCAATTGTGCGAGGGCGACAAAACTGGTAGAAGTAGGCCGGAAGGCACAAATTCTGTCCGTAGCTCCAAGGCTTAATGTTTGCGAACTGCAGAAGGGTGTTAGGGCTAGGCGCTGTCGATGGACGGGATGTCAAAGGGTCGAGATGTCGCGAGACTTGCAGAATTCAGTGGAAGGTGAAATGCACAACAACGAGAAGGACTACCGGTAAAGAAAAGGAAGAAAGGGATCAAAGGAGAAAGGAAAAAGGAGGGAACGATCCAGCAGACAAGAAATAGTAACAAGTCACAATTCAATTGAGGGGTAGACGATGTGACCACGCTGGGGGGCGGAAATCAAGGCAGACGGCGAGGACAATTGAATGGAAAAGAGTGCGATCAGAGGGGGGGGGGGGGGGGGGGGGGGTTCAATAGAGGGTGGTAGGATGAGGTTAAGGGGCGGACAGAGGAGAGGGCGGAGGAAGAAGGGCAGGAAGGTGGAAAAGTGGGAAAGAGGACGGGTATAGTAGGAGAAGGACAAGAAAGTGGAAGAGACAGGGCAAGAGGGGCCAAACTCTAGGCTCGATACCAGGCGAGAGTGCGAGAGGGAGGGAGGGAGGAAGGGAGGGAACGAGGGAGGGAGCGAACGGGCAAGCAAGAAGCAAAGATGGATGGATAAACCGCCTCAGACACACGTTGTATGTATGGCAATGCGTATGGACACTCACAAAAAGGAATCTAGTGGTGGTGGTGGTGGTAGTGGTCACTTGTGGAGCACTTGGATGGCGGCCGTCGTGGTGACGACGATTACGATAATATTCCAAACAACCCCAAACATCCCGGTGGGTCCCAAGTCCTAGTTCAGCCACCACCAAGAAGATCTGCCCACGCAAGACCACGCTGTGTCGCTCATCCACCTATTTAAGGGTAGACCACGGTAGTAGTCCAAAGGACGAGTTCCTGTGATAACGATGCATAAAAACCATTACCGGTATAGGAGATATGCACCGTTTATTCCTCTCCTTTTTTCCTCGCCCTGGCCGACCACCCGTATGGCTCTCCTTAATCCCACGTTTCGGTGATGATTTCCTCCCAACCAATTTGCTCTGGCAACAGCTCTATACCATCCTAGTGCTGAAGCAGAGATGGGCGCACAGTACTCGTAGCTTGAAACCCCTGTCAGTCGTCATTGTGGGTGTCAAACTCTCCAGTTGAGCGGTTTTCCAGCATGATCAACCATGTTCAGGCGTCCAGGAGGGCTCCCCCATGCTTGGACGTACTTGTACCACACAAACGGACACCCCGGAAGAGATCGAGAACAAATAGAATGTCCGGCAATACCTGTACCAGTACCGTACTCGAGACTCATCACACACCCCAGTCCACCACTCGAGTATAGATAGTGGCACCACGGCATTCTATTGCCCACATCAAGAGGATTTATCTCATACCGGTACTTACTTTTCGCAAGTTATCCCTCACACGGCTGAGCCACTCAATCAAGTTGCAGCATATCAATGTGGCTCCAAGTATCTACTCGAGTACTGATATGGTGTCGACAGAAGATCAGGCATTTTCTGCCAAAGCTCCGCGGTAACACAACAGGAGGAACATTTCTACGCCACCCTCACTCACTAACCCTTCGGACACCCAACCAGCACCCGAGTACTGGCGGCTTGGTCCATCATACCCACGCGAAAGATAAATTACCGGTAGTGAAAGAAGAAAATGGCGCAAGCGAGGCGAGGGGTGGTTGAGACTGTTATGGTTCCTTCCAGCTTTGCGTCATGCCCCTCCCGAGCCCAAGCAAACAGACAAGCAGCACTGACGACAACTGCTCAAGTATTTCAGCATTTTAGCTCCCATTCAATTCGCCCCATGTCCCCTGTTCTGGCAGGAAGAGCATCCATTCCAGGGTAGTTGGATATGTGATACGATGGGTTTAAGAGACTCACTCTGCACCGCAACTCCATCACCATCTCTCCCATCGAAAAAGAAAAGAAGAAAAATGACCCCCGCCTGGGCAACCCCTTGGAAGCCGGACCCAAGCAATCGGAAGTACGGTAGTCGCTACGCTACGGTGGCGGAATGAAGCAATTGTCCCCGTATTTTTACCACATGGTTTCTTGCGAAACAGCTAGAAAAAAAGGCAGTGACCGGGAGGATTGCTGAGCACCAAGGGGGTTACCCGGTCAAAATACTGTGGACAAGCACATCGCAGCATCTGAAGTTTCACGTGCCGTAGACTAGTTTGAAGGCCGTACGGCACATAATTTACGGGGGAGTCCACTTGTCTCTTGAAAACAGAACCCGTAAAGGACAAGATATACTCGAGTATTCGGATCGCTGCAGCTCCTATGCGCTCCTATACCCGAGTACATCCGCAGAACGCAATCCACGGGCCTTGCTTGATATCTCAAGGGATAAACCCCACACCAAGAGCATCGCCGGCACCACGCCGATCCACACTCCTCCCCAACAGGAACATTTTTTGGCTCCCATGCGCACAACCATCAGGAATCCAGATGGATACCATGGGATATTCTCAACGCATGTCTTTCCATTTCCTCTCGCTCGAGACACCGGAGGATCGGAGGTACAGTCACACAGCCCCAATGCCATACAACATCGTACTGTACTCAGTACCGGTACTGGTGCCAGTACTTGTGGCATGCCGAACAGGGCCTATCATAAACCTCCTTTTTCAGGAAAATGCTGGGGTGGGCATCCTGCCAAGATGCATTGAGAACAAGATTTATTTAATTACCTTGTTTGGCACCACAAAAACTTATTTTCCACACAAATTGGTACGCGTCGAAGACTCCCGAGAAAAACACATTTATCCTTAAAAAAAAATTATAAAAAAAAAATTAGCACTTTTAAGATTTTCTGCGATTGTATTTTGGTCAAAAGCTGAAGTATTATTTTCTTGATGGCAGGTGAAAAGTTGCATTTTGTTTGTACTGTATGATAATAATTACTATCATACAAATACGTTGCTACTATTCTGCGGTGAAGGCCCGGGGTTGGTTGGTATACGGTAGATCAGGGTTTTTTTTGATCTTCTCGCGAGGCGATCAAGTGTTATGCTGATACGGTGCTGGTGCATCATAATACCGGTACATACGAATCTACAGTAGGTTTACCTGTATTCATCTGACAACTGCTTCATAGAGGATTCTACTTGTACCGGGGGTTGTGGGTAAGTCTGTCAAACTCTTGGCAGCGTTTACTATGTGATTTGGTGCCAAGAGTTCGACAGACTTTTTTCCAACCCCTAGTACTAGTAAATTACCGTACTCGTATCGTGTAGTACAAAGGTCCGGCAAGAAGTTATGGAATAGTTATTTGAGGTTAACCAGCAAAATACATCCTTGTCTATTCCGGTTAATGGGTCCCTACCCTTGTATTTGTGGCTTTTTCCTACATATTTGCATCGCCCATCAATACATAACTTCCACCGGCTCATGACATTCTGCGAGCGGATATTACCGAGCCCAGCGACGCTTCGCCCGATGCCGGTGCAAGTACGGTATCTGGAAAGCTTGTATAGAGTAGGTATAGATTGTTTAGTAGTGGAAGTGTCTGAGATTCTCGAACCCAAACCGGGGAAGGGAAACCTCTCGGATCCTTGTATACCGTACTCGAGTAGAGTTGGTCGGTGTACCTGGTGCCTTTTTTCACCCAGTCAACAGGATCGGTGTGTGTAGTCTACTCGTAATTTTCCGACGTTTGTGAACACAGCTGCTACGGTATTGCATATGGGCGAAAATCGGCTGGAGCTTCAAGATTTTGGTGGTATGCAATAGCAGTCGTGTTTACAAACGTCAGAAAATTACGAGTATTTCTGTTTTATTGTAGGCCAACTGGTATCCACCACCACTGCACTCGGATCACGGTATAGATACAGTTGTCATACGGCTCTGGGCCACTTTCCCACCCAGCTTTCGACGAGTGTCTTTTCGGACACCCCCACCACACAAGACAGCGGGGAGGGTGTGTCCTCGAGTAATGGAAGGAGAGACAGGAAAAGACCGAGAGGGAGAAGAGGAAAAACGAAATAATATGAGCAGGGGCTGCATGATGGCACCGTCAAATAGGATTGCGGTGATCATATCAAGCGACGGGATTGGTGGTAGCAGTGGTGTAACCTTTGATGCAGATTTCGGGTTCAAGGCATTTTTCCTTCCAAGGAACAGTCCAGCGCATTGGAAAGTGGGAAGAAGGGAGGGGACTAGATCACTGTTAGATTTAATACACGAAAAACAAAATAAAATTCAGAAGAAGAATGAGGCTCAGTAAATGACGGTGAAATTAATTTTTTTATCACGGGCTGGTGCATTTTCCCCGCAAGTTGGAATCCCCCTTTACCAGTTTCCGCTTAGTCTTTTATGATAATATTATGATAGGTGAGAAAAGAGAACGGTATTCTGGTCACGTGCCTCCAGCTCCCCTTGCCCATCCATCAGTCAGCAAAAAAAGTAAAAGCTAACCCGACCGGAAGGCAAAGCCCAAAATTCAACACTTCTTCCAGCCTGTTCAATTGCTTGAGTCCACGACATCTTTATCATACTTTTTTTTTTCCCTTTCCCTTACTTAAACACTGTTCAACCACAAACTCCCTTTAATATATTCACACAAACACACACGCACACACACACACACTTCTTGGAGCGCACCACTCTGCCCATAATGAATCTTGATAATCTTCGCGACGTTGTTCAGAATATTTCTCTATATGATGTCAAGGCAGCCGTTCGAAAGGCACAAAATGGTGAGTTGTTTCACTTTTATCCTTGCCCCCCACCCCTCACCCCCCTCCCCCTTTTGACACTCTCGGAATGCTTTGGGCTCTCGGGAGCTATTCCGGCCCGAATCGATTACTGATTCTTGTCTTCGGTAGTCGTCATGAATTACACTGAGATGGAAGCGAAGGTATGGCTTCCTGGCCAATACTACGCGGGAGTGGAGAGGGGTTGGGCAGGAGATGCATCTCTCTAACACAGATGATAGGTGCGGGAGGCAACAAACAATGAACCATGGGGTGCTTCGTCTACACTTATGCAGGAGATAGCAAATGGCACATTTAACTAGTGAGTGTCTGGTCTCTGTGAAAACTTGGCGGTTTGCCTAGGCGGGAGCTTAATTCTGGCACAGCCAACTCCTGAACGAGATTATGCCGATGATCTACAAACGATTTACAGAAAAGTCTGCTGAAGAATGGAGGCAGATTTACAAGGTAAGTACCCTACCATTATTGTTTTTGGACGCGATAAAGGGGCTGACTGGCGTAGTCTCTTCAGCTACTTGAATTCCTTGTCAAGAATGGCTCGGAGCAGGTTATCGACGATGCTCGCTCACACCTCTCGACTATCAAGATGTTGCGCCAATTTCACTTTATCGATATGGCGGGCAAAGATCAGGGGGTTAATGTCCGTAACCGTGCTAAAGAACTCGCCGATCTCCTTTCCGATGTTGAAAGAATCCGTACCGAGCGTAAGAAAGCGCGTAGCAATAAGAACAAATACGGTGGAGTTGAGGGAGGCGCTGGCCAATTCGGGGGTTTTAGCGGAGGGATGAATAGTGGCAGCGCCGGCGGCGGCGACAATGGATTCGGACGACGGTACGGCGGATTCGGCAGTGATAGCATGGAGTATGGGGGCTACTCCGGAGGTGTCTACGGAGATGGCGGTGGGTTTGGGGGTGCTTCTGGATTCCATGATGAGGGGTCCGGAAGCTCCAGGGCCGCCTCGAGATCTCAGAAGTTCCAGGAATATGATGAATACGATGATGGGGGTGCTACTGCTAGTAGACGCCCTGCACCGCCGCGGAGGCAAGCTGAGCTTGTCAAACCTCCACCAAGGAAGGAGCCTGATGTCGACCTATTTTCATTTGGAGATGAGCAAGCTGCTACGAAACCCGCTCCCAAACAAAATACCAGACCAATCTCCAATCCCCTCGATGATGATTTCGGCACTCTGCAATCTGGCGGGGCAGACGATGACGACTTTGACGATTTCCAGTCCGCTGATCCCACGCCTGCTCCAAAACAACAGCCCCTTTCCTTTACTCCTCTCCCTGCTGTTACCGCAAATGCAGCATCTACCAACCTCATACAACCCAAACCTGTGAGCGCTCCCCAAGCGGCTGGCCTCAACGATCTCGTCGGCATTTCCTCCATCTCCCCGGCTCAGCCTGCGTCATCCGTGCCATCCGCATCCGCAATGACACCCGCAACAACCGGCGGTGGCCTAAGCGGCCTAGGCGGTATGGGAACGGGCATGGGCATGGGCAACATGGGGGCAGTAGGTGGTATGAGTGGAATGACCCCGATGAAGCCCGCAAACGTCTCCTATCAGCCTGCTCAGCCAAATTACTTTACCTCCGTCCCTACTAGTATCAACAACACCGCCACCCCACTATCCCCGGCTTCCACTGGTTCCTCGACCCAAGCTAAGAAGCCCGCCGGCGATGCCTTCGGTTCATTATGGTCTACTGCTGCGAAGGACTTTAAGAAGCCCACAACCCCGAGTAACACGAGTACTCCAAGTCTCCAGGCTATGGCCAAGGAGAAGGCTAGCGCTGGTATTTGGGGTGCTCCAGCTCAGACTTCGCGCCCAGGATCTTCGGCGACAGCTAGTAGTGGGAAAACTGGCGGGAACGCGTTGGATGATCTGCTTGGATAATTGCCGTTTCCTTTGATTTCTTTCTTTCCCTGGTGGGAGTGGTGGTTTTTGCTATAAAACAACGATCTGGTGAATACCCTTAAGCCTTTCAATCGGTCGTTTGTTTGTTGAGTGGCGAGCGGAGAAAACATTGATTGTGAGAGGAAATAAAAGAAGAGTCAAATCTTGGTTTGTGAGAGTTTTCTTTTTTTCTCTCTTTTTCTTTTCCCCCCTTTTTTCTTTTTCCTAGGGAGGTACTTTTCGTTTATTTTATTTTTCCTCTTTCCTACTATAAGTTAGTCTCTATCCTGTTGTGATGTCGTGATACGCTCTCTTCCTCTTTTTTTTTACATATAAAATTCAAGTTTGGGTCTTTCTTCTCTTCTTGACGGTTGGATAATTATATAATACATTCATGGCCCTTACTTCCCGGGAATGGAGTGAGGCGATGCGGAGTGCCCCCGCAAGAAAACCCGCCCACCACGCCGATGGGATTATCCCCTGGCCCGGTAGGTAGTGCGGGAAGGTATCCACCGTACGATGCAGTACCCTCCCCACCCAGAAAAACCGGCCCGGGCTCGACTCCTCCTGATCCGTGACCTCGAGTGGAAATGCGCGATTTAGGGTCCACTTGTACTTGTATGTTCGGAATTTGAAATCGGTAGTATTTCACAACACCGTCCTCCACGACCGTACTACAGAGCCACAGGACCGGCACAGTGGGCGCACGGTGCGGCGGCGGCCTACCCCATACCACACCACCCCAGACAGCAAACACAACCCACACCCGACAGAGCAGCCAAGGCCTCGGAATACATATGGAGTGGGTGAGCGGCGTTCCCCCATGCTGGTCCCGGTCCGTCATTTGACGTCCGGTACCAGTGAGTTGTCTCGAATACGAGTGATTATTTATGATGCGTAGATATAGTCGCTAGCTAGCTAGCTAGCCAGCGAGGCAGCGTAGGCTTTTGTGAGCTGGCAGATTGGGCAGTTCGGATGAAGACCATGTCTTGGAGATGGTGGTGGATTGGGGTCTTGTTATAGCGCTGATGAGCCGGGTGTGGGTGGGGTATTACGAAGCTATTTATCCACTCGAAAGTATCATAAAGTGGATGGGTATTGTGAATTAGTTAGTATGTTACCGGTATCATATATATATACATATATATATGGTGGCCTCCTCTTTTTCGCACCCCCGGGGGTACAGTATATGAGTTAGTTCATGACATTGTGGCCACTGCAGCGCCGACAGGCTCCGTATTTCCTTCCTTCCTTCCTTCCTTCCTCCAACTTGCGAGGTATGATAGATAGGGTGCCGGTCAATCGAGGAAATCGAATGAATGAATGGGAGGAAAACGGGAAGAAGCGATACCGATGTTCGTGTAGACGATAGTGTGTGTGTGTGTGTTGGTGAAATGCCCACTCAGGTACACTAACACCGCGTAGTCAGTCAATCGCAATATGATTATTTGGCATAAACTGGGGGCTGGATTGGGGGGGAGGGTTCTTGCATGCTTGCTTGCCCGTGGCGATGGAGTGGGTGAATCTCGCGGCGGCGTAGATAGTCTACTGTACAGTACTAGTACAGTACTCCTGTATGATACTGCTTCTTCCTCCCCTGAAACTGTTTTTCTGCGGCTGGTTTCTCGCTGGGACTTCCCCTCCCGCCCCCATATCGTACATAATATGAGGTAGATTTTTCCATTTGCCTGTTAGTACGAGAGATCAGGGGTGGTAGTGAACTCTTTCCTTTTTTTTCTCCTCTTTTTTCATACATGCCTTTAAGTTCACAGATTTGAATTGCTGTATATGGTATTTGGATATAGGATAAGTTATGTATGATAGGACTTGACTTATCCGTGGATGGCTCCGGGTGGAGATGAGGAGGAAGTTTCGGATGGCCGACGAGGTTCTGTCTTACATGACGGATGTTATGTACAGTACTGTACTATACGGAGAAGAAAATATGCGAGGATTTAATTGGATTGAATTGATATTATAATAATATACACGGTAGCAGCTACCGTATAGCACATGAGAGGTTTCTCCGGGGGGGGAGGGGAACGTCCTTCCTTGGTAATAACTACGTATAAGGAGTCTATAAATACAGGGGGGAACTAACGGCAATGCCGACCACCTCGTATCCGCAGGCTCGTATAATTGTCCGCGCTTCGGTTCTAACTGTTCCTGTGTGACTTTGGACTTTGGACTTTTGTATTATATATTTGTGTTTTTTTTTTTTTGGTTTGGCGATTTGGTCACCAACTCGTGAGGTATTTTATTGATTATTATTATTATTATTATTATTATTATTCCAGTAACGGAGTGATATATCTCAGCCTGGTATTGCGCGTTGGAAGGGACCTGTCCCAAGCTCGCACGCAGTTCGGGTATGGAGTGCTCTGCAGAATCTGGTATGATATCACAGATAAGTCTGCTATGTGGAGTGTCATGCTCTAGTACGGTGAGTTACGATATCTCACCCCCGAGGGAGGAGGTGCCGGCTCTCGCTATCCTGCTCTATTGTTCTCGGCACCATATCAAGTACTTTACAGTAAAGTACAGGTACGATATGGTAGTCTGCTACCACCGGTGTGATATACGATGCGGTACGTGAGAAGCGAACACTGTGCTATTCATATGTATTAACCGCAAACCACCCACCAGGAAAGTGAAACATTCCGACAGAGTAATAATGGGGTAGAACTCCAAAACCACGATCACCACAACCTACTACGAGTACAATAGAGGCTTAAATAATCGGGACCGTTGTGCTACATATTTATCATATCTAGTTGGGCCTTCCTCTCCCAATAAATGGAGTCTAGCAACCTGCAGCTTATTAATTTCTTACTCATCAAATTTTCATTTATTGTATGATAATTATCATATTTTTCCTTCCCTCTCGGAAGAGACAAGAGAAGAGGGCTGGGGGGGGGGGGTTCCCCTTAACTTAATCCCTGGACATCTTAGAATAATGTCCAATTCTTTCGGTTTTTACAGTATTTGGCTCTCTTCACCGTATCGGTATTGTCCAGGCCGGACTTGCCTCCTCCTCCTCCTTCAATTCCAACACTTTTTCTCCCGGGTGGGCATCGTGGGTTTGTTGACTCGGGGGGGTCGGAACTGTTTAGCCCTGGGTTGACATAAAACTCCATAATATTATGAGCCGCATGGGAGCTCGAGAGCTGACATGAATTAGGGGGTGTTTGGCACGCCGTCGTTTGTAAGGGTTTTTGGTGTTTCGACGGCGGGCTTGTTTGTAAGGTGGAATTTGCGAATCCTTATAATACGGTACCGGTAATGTTATTATGATAAAAAATTTTGGTGCGGTTTGAAAAATACAGCAGTCCGGGGTTTAGGAAACTATTTGACAGACTGATTTCACTATGATACATATCGGTATATTCTCCTCCTCTCTTCCTCAGGGTAAGCCTAAAGAGCCACTTGTGTTTTTCTTTTATAAAAGTTCCTCAATGTGTTTGGCAATGCATAACTCACCCTACAAGCCACAGTTTAGGAAACTTTACAAACGACGGCGTGCCAAACGCTCCTCCCCCCTAAGGCTATGAGTGGTAAATGCACGGGTGAAAAAAGCGAGAGGAGGAGAGAGGGAGAGAGGGAGAGATGAAAGGGAGGGGAAATAGGGGTTCTTATGGTAATGTTGTTATGGTAATATTATGGCAATGCAATAAGTGACGGTATCTGATTCTTATCAGTTGCAGATCAGTGAATCGGAATTAAGGGAGAGATCTCGGCACTTGCGACTCCAAGCGGCACATTGGTTCCCGAGGTGGGGGGTTTACTCGAGTACTCGAGTATATGTGTGTGTGACCGATCTTGTCGGTTATATGCGGCCATTCCATCTCGTTTCGATACCGGTACTAAGGTCACCCGGACGATCTACGATAACTCCACTCCACTCCCTCGAGGTGGGAGTACCGGTAGGAGAACAAGAGCTCCTATCGTGGTGGGACAGAGAGGGGCTATGACGCGCACACGCATTTTTGTGTGGTTTCGGTCCCCATACCACAGTATGATATTGTAGCTTTGGTGAGCCTCTTGCCCACAGCTTTGATCTATTTGGTGGACAGCATGGTCCCCAAGTAGCCCCCCCCCCACCCCCCGTACCTACTACCGCTCATCCCATTTCTTATGATCCTTCTTCTCTTCTATCATGCCCCTTCCCTTACTTCCTCCTCGTCTCGTCCACTCTTCTCCCACTTTCACGACTATCACCATCAAACACTTGCTTTGCCCCATCCCCGCCACTACTTCCACCTTCCACTCTCACCCCACTATATATACACGGCCCTTCAGTTGGGATCGGGGCAATTCATGGCTCTTTACCAGACTCGCATGCTTCTACTCACTCGCACAGTTCCTCTTGCAAGACCGTCGAGGGTAATTAGATTCGCCTCTACCATTTCAACACCGAGTTCCAATGTTGTTATTACGCCCCCATCACCACAACAGGAAGCTTCCGAGCTCTCTGCGAGATCCTCCGTGGCTCCTCCTCCAATTGCAGCGAGCGACTACCCGTTGGCTCGTCTATCGACCACTAGTTTGCTTCGTGCAATGCTTCTTCACTCCATCACAGCTTCACCTATTCTATGCAAATTTGGGACCAAATTGATTATGATGAATCTCAACAGCTTGAAGAAGGGCGGTTTGGTGAAATGGGGAGTCGACAAGACTTTCTACGTATGCTCAAAAACTCTCACGAGGCAGCTTCGTTTGTCGCTAATATGGTCGAAAAAATAAAAAATAGACTCAATTCTGTGCCGGATCCACCTCCACCGAGATAACTGCTACCATCTCTGAGCTTCGTTCCCTTGGACTCGCGGGTGTTATTCTTGCATACGCGCGTGAAGCTGAAATTACCGATACTGCTGTGTCTTCGGAGAGCCAATCGCAACAGATCAAGCAGTGGTTAGATGGGTCGTTGAAGGTGAGTTGAATTGCACCCTGGCCTTTGATTGGTTGGGTATTTTCTGAGACAGCGGTATCGTATTCGTAGACAATTGCGTGCGTTGAACCGGGTGATTATGTTGCCATCAAGTACTCTGGTGCCGGGCCCTCCTCACTTCCGCTACTCAACCAGCATAGGCCTTGCTTTGAGTTTCCCGAGCTCGGAGATGCGCTTCTGAAGATCTGCGATTCCGCAAAGGCCAAGGGCGTGCAAATCCTTATCGATGCGGAGCAAGCGAGCGTCCAGGATGGTGTGCATGATTGGACTTTGGTATGTTTTTCCTCAGCTGTTGTGCAGGTTCGGTTTGCTGCGGAACCGGAGGGCGGTTACCGATCTGGAACAGGATGTGTCTCTCGTTAGGGGATCTCGCTTCCACATTCCTGTTCCTGGCGACGGTGGGAGGCAGCATAAGCTGATTTTTAAAAAATAGAACCTGATGCGTCGGTACAATACCGATGGCAGGGCTGTGGTTTACAACACTTATCAGATGTTAGATTCTTATCATTCTTATTCTTGTTATACTTATTATTTATTTCTTGGCATCGGCTATCGCTGCTGACTTGGGGTTTTTTTATAGGTATCTTAAGGCTTCGCCAGAAATCCTCTGCAGGCATATCGAGATAGCTCACAAGGGTAACTTTACACTTGGAGTGAAACTCGTCCGTGGAGCTTACTTGCACACCGATCCTCGGCACCTAATCCACGACACCAAGGAAGACACGGACCATGCGTATAACGACACCATTAGATTATTGCTGACCGGCTCCCCGACCCCAAAGCCGGGGAGAGCCTCTTTCTATGATGCGCCCATGGCCCACCATCTTTCCAAAGGAACGGGCAAGGCCGACCTCGTTGTTGCCTCGCACAATAGGGAATCCGTCGAGCTGGCACTAGGTCTTAGACGCCAGCTCGGGTTGAACAGCGGTGTTGGTGAACTTACGTATGCTCAACTCATGGGAATGGCAGACGAACTCTCATTGGGCCTTCTCTCTGGGAGACCGGATGATGAGGAGGTCAGGGTTTATAAGTACGCCGTTTGGGGGACCACCCAGGAATGCGTCAAATACCTTGTTAGAAGAGCGGAGGAGAATAAGGACGCTTTGGCCAGGACTTCTGAGAATAGGGTTGCCTGCATAAAGGAGATCTGGAGGAGGATGAGGTTTGCGAAGGCTTAATGTTGCCCTTCGATCCTTTTCTTCCTCTCTTTTCCCCTCTCAATTGTATGGGTAAATGGGCTACCCTTTTTTCGTCTTTTCCGGCCCTTTTTGTGACCCTTTCCTGGTATTACTGTCCTTGGGAGATCTGACTCGGCGTGTCATATCATTAGTGCGGGGCCTCCTTGATTTCTCTTTTGCATTTTCACCACCCATCTTCAGATTCATAGCGAGCGTAGCATCATGCATGGTTGGAATTTGGATTATAATGTAGCCTTTTCTTTCATTTCCTTTTTCTCTCTTGCAACAATTTGGTTTCGCATTTAAAGTGAGCTTAGGGGGTATAGCATGCTGTACTTGATGGTGTTTCCGGAATAGATGATCGTGGGGCTCCATGTACAGTACAGTACTTGTAGGATATCATGGCCTACTGGTGTGAGTCATTAGTAATCACTCGAGAATCTGGCTTCCCCACCTCACCATTCTGACCCACCTCGCGAACCTGAGGGAATAAGTCATGCCACCAACCTCCACTAAACGAACCTCCAAGATACAGCACTCGACATCCTGAGATTGCAAGCCACTCACCAGCCCACCACCATGAACCCCCCCAAAGACAATCAGACAAAAAGGACAAACCACAGCCCCCACGATAGGAAGCAGCAACGGCTGAATGGAACATCCTATATCACCCCCTCCTCGGCACGGAATGTTCTCAACATGAGCCATCACACAACACCCTTTAATTTCCCCAAGGAAGAAATCAAGGAAACCACAGACGCTTGCAGAGTTCACACGTTTTCTGCACTGTACCTCGCTTTTGCACCCCCCCCCCCGCCGACCTGCCGAACTGAAAGGGCAAGCGAGTGATTCTTTGTGATGAAGTATTTTGGGTGCGGTGATGGGCTGTATTGTATGATATGTATGTTGTGGACTACGCGGGATTCACATAATCCTTTCTCCAATCTTGTCCCGTCCTTTTCCTCATCTCTCTTTTCTTCTGAAATTTTGCATGTGGGATTCGGAAGGGAATAACATCGCCCCTCACTACTCGTCGTTTACACGACAATGAAAAAGAAAGAAAAAGAGCACTGGCATGCTACAGGATAGTATTCATTTATTCGTTCGCGACCCCCAAACCAACCGACCCACCCACCGGCCAGCCCTACCCAGCGCATCGCAACACCCATAGCTACGTATCATAGGAAGTGAAAAGTAGAATGCATACACAGACGTCCCCGCATCTCCCGTTTCTCGGACGGGACAGAATAATAATATCATAAGGGTGGGCGATAGTAAGGGGAAAACGGGAGACGAGGGATGAAGAATAAAGAAAGGGAAAGCCCTACCCAACCTGATGACAGAGAAAAGTGGAAAGTGGAAAAGAAAAAAAAAAAGAGCCAGAAAAGTGAATACCAAGGAGGAGGGAGGGAGGGAAGGGAGGGAGGAAGAAGCCAAGAGAAGGGATAGGATAGAGTGTAACAGGAAAAACATGAATGATAAAGTCAACGTCAGGAACGTGAACCTCTTTTTTTTTCTTAGAAAGCAAAATAACAGGAAAAGAGGCTCAGAGCTTACTCTGGGATACATAAACCTGCAAACTTTATGGTAGGATCAGAGAAAAAAATAAAAAAAGGAAAAGAAAAGGAAGAAGAAAAGTACGAAAAAAGAAAAACTAATTACTGGCCTGCTTAGTTACTTACTACCGCCCCCTCCCTTCCTCTCGGAAATCCAGCTCCCCAAGTGAATTCTGCTGCTGACCGTGCTGCCTTTCCATAGCGTCGTAAAATACCTCCTCTCCACCCTTTCCCAATCCCAATCCTACCCCAGTGCGCACCCTCGGCGTACCCCCCATCTCCGCCTCCTCCAAGACCGCCCTATCTTGTTCCCTCTGCAGCTGCGCAATCCGATCCTTATGATCGCCCGCTGTTGGTGTCTCTACCCCGGACAAGTCCGGCGATGACTTTGCTCTAATGTGCGCCGGCGGGTGGTCGTTCGGGTAATGGAATTGATACGGGTATGGGTGGACATCTTGGGATGATGTTGAGAATGTTGAGATTATGGGGGGGTTGAGGGCGCTATTGTTTGAGGCTGAGGTTGTCGAGGTTGTCGAGGTTGAAGATGTAGAGGGGGGTTGCTGTGGGGAGGAAGAGGGAGACGGGGACGAAGGTTGGGGAGAGCCGGATAATATTAGCGGGGATTCTTGACCGTGGTGGGGATTGGGTGGGGATCCTGATTCCGGGCGTGGGGTGTAGAGTGGTTGCAGATCGCGGAGGAGGCGGACATATTCTTCTGGGACCAGGCCCGATTCGCCTGTCCATTCACTGTCCATTAGTTCCGGTCCCGGAAACCCCAATTGGGGGTTAGGCATAGCTTACCAGTCTTCGGATCCTCAGCCACTAGCCAACCCACTCCAATCCGATAGCTAACCCACACAACCTGGCCCTCAACCAATGGAAGCTCATTCTCATTCTCTCTGATAAAGTCGAACAACGCAACAGCCTTCCCATGCATCTCTTCGTCAGGACTCGCAATAGTGAACTGATAATCCCGACTAAACCTGCTATCCTCCTCCACAAGATCGTCATCACCGCCGTCCAAGTCGTCAATTTCATCCCTATCTCTAACATCCAGCGCCCTTCTTCCTTCCACGCCATACCCACCACCCTGGTGGTGATTCTGATAATATTGCTGCGCATTGTTGGATTCATATTCCTCGTCACCCTCGGGGTGGTTATATAGTTCCCCCCCGGGTTCTCCTCCAGCAAGGTCTGTCCGGCGCCCCAATCGGCCCGTGTAATAATCCCCTCCGGGCAAAATTCCGTTCTCCAAAATTGATCTGCGTTCCCCGTCCCAGTCTTCGTCCTCACCCCCACGCCCAGCATCGCCATTGCCGATCCCTCTCCCAGGCCCACGCCCGTCGCTGGCGCCATGGCTATTCCCGGCAAAGTGTTGAAGCGTAGTGGGTGTGATAGCGTTCTTGCTCTGGCCCCTGGAATGCTGAGAACTGGTTTGCAAATGCGCCGCGGAAGATTTATGCTTTCTGTGCTTGGACACGACAACCGGGCTCTGCAAATCTTCATCTTCGCTCCAAGGCGGACCGTCGGAGAAATTCAGCGGTGGGGGTTGATGGTGATGCGGATGGTTGCTATTATGATTCGATCGCTGCCTGGATGAGTCCCCGCCCCATGCCGCATTCCCGCCTACACCAAAGTCATAGGAAGGGTGTGCAGGATCAGATAACCTCCGATAACCGCTCCCGCCCCCCGTGAACCAGGTACCAGCCTGGCCTCCATGATTGCTACCATGGTCGAAGTATTGAGAACCGCGCTGGGAACCCGCAGGCGTTGATAGGCCGGATGTAGCGGACGAGGGGCCGTAGTGCAGTGGGTGAAGCGCCGGATAGGCAAAGTCGCGGACGGAAGTGTAGGACAATGACGAGACGAATTGGGGGTGGAAGGGCTCGCCTTTCGCCGAGAGGGTGGACATGATGGAGACTCTGGAGGGCTGAGGGGGTGGGAAGGAGGGTATCCGGTGCCTGGTTGTGGAAATAGTAGTTTGGGCCGGTGGCGAGGAACTGGGAGGAGGCTGGTCGAGGGTTAGAGGGCCTCTCAAGGGGTTTGATAGTGTGGAGAGAGGCTTTTCAAGTGGTGGAGACGGGTCGGGGGAAATGGCAGCAGTAGTAGCAACACTGGCAGTAGTGGTGGCAGGCGTGGGAGTACCGGGAATATTAACAGAAATAGAGGCGGAGGTGGCAGTGTTAGCATTAGCGTTCGCGGCAGCTGGAGGGGAAGCAGGGGGAGGAGAAGAAGCAATAGCGGCGACGGCGGCGACGGAGGCCATGATGGCGGCTGATGATGAATATGATGTGCGTGTGATGGGTAAAACGTTGAAGCCGATGAATGGCGGAGATGGAGGGGGAGGGGGAGGGGAAAGTTTAGGAAAATGTGAGTGGGGGATGGAGGAGGGGAGGGGGAGGGGGAGGGGGGGTGGTAAGGGCGTAAGGTCTTGTTGCAGTTGTATCGTAGGGTATCGGTATCGTGTGTATGCGAGTGTGCAAGTTTTGAGTGGATGAAGGTATAGGGCGGGTAGAGCACGTTAGGATATGTATGCGGTGTACTCTGCTCTGGGTGGTTGAGGTGGCTGCGGTGGTTGCGGTAATAGTAGGTTGGTTGGTAATGTATTGGGTAGGTAAGCAGTGCAAAGGCTGTTTGTTAAGATGTACCGGTATGTGTGAAAGGAGTGTGGTGGGCGGTGCAGTAAATTTGGTGTGTGCGGATGTGGGGGGAGGGGGGAAGTAAGTCTCTCTCTCTCTCTCTCTCTCCCCTTTCCCCTTCATTCATTCACCCTTTCTTTCTCTCCTCCCCTCCACCTGCTCCCTCTTTCAAAGCCTTTTGCTCCAGACTTGTATTTTAGGGGTGGTTTTTATCAAGACAAACAAAGCACATAATAGGGTAGGGTAAAGGAGGAGGTGATGAAAATGGAAAGGAAGTCAGGGCGTGTCTACAGTTTGTGGGCATTCCCATCGACCTTATTCCATTCCCTACAGACGAAAGAAGCACACTGAGCTGTTCTATGGCGGTGAGCTGCAGTATTGTTTGCCGTCTCCTGAGCCTTGAAACTGGCTTCTGCTCTGTTCCTGATCTGGCAGTGTCTGTCCGTCTACGATTGCAGGAAAAAATAAATGTAAATATCATTCTCGGCTTTCTCACACTCTTATAGAGTACAGTGCGAGTACTGTACAGTGAGTGCTGTAGCCTTTCTGCATCCTCTTGACTTTTTTTTTTTACAATACAGCCTTTCCTCCCTTCCTTCCTGACATGCCCCTTCCCGACTTCGTGGTCGGGTGTGTGGTGCGTTGCCTCTGGCTAACTGGCTGGCTGTCTGCCCGGCTGCTGATCGCTCGCTGTGTGTCTGTCTGTCTCCCTCTCCTTCTGTCTTGCTGTCCGCGATTGTTCACCCAGTCCACGATCTTCCACGGAATTGTGGTAAACACCAGAACACGAAGAGTTTTAAGTTCAATTCCCCTCTGTGCCATATGTGCACCTGGGATCTGGATAACGAAAGCTCGGATACTGTACCGGCAGAGTAGCCGTACAATTGCGGCACTGTAACTTAAACGAACCCTACTTTATTCACTGGCATTGGGGTACTGTACTAGCACAGTATAACATTCCGGCAGGCACGGTGTATAAGTTCCTCTATTGTGTTGGTTGAACAGTGCTCGAGTAGGTGCAATTAGTGCCCTGATTAATCAACCAACATAGACACAGTTTGTCAGGCACGATCGTCACATTGATGCATAGTGTGATAAAGTATAGTGGGTACCTGTATCCCTACTGTAGATTATTGTGGCTTTGGAGGAAGCCTACCGGGTAGAGTGTTGTGTTCGAATGGTCTGCCTGTGATGATGCGATGTTTGGAGTAAAGTATCATATATACTGTGCCGGCAGGGTATGACAACTTGCAGAGGTACTGTACTCGAGCACGTACTCGAGTACAGTTGCGGTACGTTGGCTTAAATTTACCCCGCGTCACTTTGTGTGGTTGATGACAGTTGATTCTGGCTCATGCTCTGTCGTGCGGTGCCGGTACTATATGTACGGTGGGGTGTATGTACAGTACTTAACTCTGCTGCATCATATCATATGTGGTGGAAGGAGGGAGCGAATGGAAGATGGGTTAGCCTCAGGCTCAGCAATCATATGCATCTGTCTGAGTCTTTCTATTTATCTACTGGCCGCACCGTGAGAACCGAGATTTGCCTCCTCCTCCTCCTCCTCTGAACCACCTCCACTTTATCGCCTTCGTTTTGTGGAAGGGTGTGCACCAGTACCGGTACGAGGCCCGCCTTTTCTTCACCCCATTTCTTTCTTCCTTGTGTGTTTCGCCGACGGTTTCGTCTCGTTTCTATTTTTACCTCTTCCTCGGAACACAGATTTTGGCTGTTTCCCCTTTCTGTTCAAGCAGGCTCCAGGTCTTGGGTGTGCGGCGTGGCCCTGTCCCCCCCCCACCCTCCTTCCCCTGTTTCTTTCGAACTTTTTCACCTGCACCGTCACATCGACATCCATCCATCCACCTCCCCTACCCCCCCCCCCCCCCCCCCCCCCCCCCCCCCCCCCCCCCCACCCAACCATCAACAACCACCTCTCCTTCCCACGGTACGGGAGGAACAAAACATCTACAGTGCCAATCTGCAGACACACTCGATACGCGTTTCAAATCTTTTCATCATCGTCATCATCATCACCATCGTCAGAAGGTATAATCCACCCGCCTGTCTGCTGTTTTCCTCGTATTTCATTCCATTTAGCCTCGCCTTGTTTGTTTGTGCATGATGAGTCCCTATAATATGTTGGAGCTGTCCTAGTCCTTTACAGGCCATGACGACAAGCACTAATTATACGCAAAACGAAACCTGATCACAATCCCACTGTCGCTGTTTATTCCTTCCCCCTTCTTCCCACGTTCTACGAATTGCCATGTGTGGGTGATGCTCGTGGGTGAGGAGTAGAGATAAATTAATTTTCCGATTCGCTAATGTTGGCTTCTCGTCTATCTTGTTAGTCCACTACCAATCATGATGCAAATCCCCCCTCAACCACTACCAGCGGCAGCCTTTGCGCCGGAGGCCACACTGGATGTCCAGCAGAAGCATGAGGAGGGGTTGAGAGGTCAGAATGGGGGCTCTGGGAGGAAGGACTTTCCCTTGAAATTTTGCACGGTTTGTGCCAGTAATCAGAATCGGTTTGTTCTCCCTCTTGCTTTTTCTCCATCTGTCCGATTCCATGAGGAGGATCCCCGACTTGATGATCCCTGTGGATGAATAAATCCCCATTGCCATGTAGAGTGGTGGTTATCTCGCTGTGCATCCTAAACCTCCTTCCTTTCCCATATGTGCCCTCCCGCGTGCAAAAAAAAAGGAAGGGGGGTGGAGTGTCAGATCGATCCTAGATCCTCGTACTATGTTGTGCCGATAGTCCCAAGCAACATACCCGATGGCAATATTTGGCAATGAAGAGAAAATTTCCTAACATGCTCTGACAAACATGCTGAGAAAATATTGTGTGCGAAAACAGTTCCATGGAAGCCCACCTCGTTCTATCGCTCTCACAATACCCTGTAATCTCCTTTGGTACCGGTTCAGCAGTCCGTCTGCCGGGTCCATCGATCGACAAACCAAATATTTACGCCTTCAACTCCACGACCTATGATGAGATGTACAACTCCCTGAAAGAAAAAGATCCAAGACTCTACCATGCAAATGGTCTTTTGGGTATGCTAGATCGTAATCGCAGAATCAAGGGCTGTCCCGAGCGCTGGCAGGACTGGAAGGTTGGTGTTCCGAGGAAGGATGGGGTCGAAGATGGGGTTGTTGACGTGGTGGTTACTTGTGAAGAGAGGTGTTGGGATATTGTTGTTGATGGTACCCCCCCCACTTTCCCCCGCAATCGTTACATAAATTAATGCTTTCCTCCCTTCTTTTTGACATAGACTTGACAAATCGCAACTCTCCTCTCAACCGCCTAGTGCACATCATCAACGTCGATATAAAGGACAATCATGAAGAAGCCCTTGTTGGTGGGAAAGGCATTCTGGAACTCGCCAATATGCTATCTGAAGCTGCTAGAGAGGAGCGGGAAAAGGCAGGCCCGAACTTTGTCCGTGAGACGGTCGACGGGAGGGTTCCTGAGGTACTGGCAAAATGGCAGGAAAGGTTTCCCGGGCTACCGGCCTTGTGGACTGTGGGCTATTTCTGATCCGTTTGAGGGGCTAATGATGGGGCGACAAGATGGGGAGTTTGGGTTTGGGTTTTCTGTTTCTTTTTCCCTTCCGGGTTTTCCATGAAATTATGTGATTACATGAGATTAAGATGGAGTTTCAAATGTATGATATGTGAATACGGTTTGGCGCTATGTTTGCTGGGTTGGTTAGTTGCGCTAGCGGGGAAGGTACGGTACGTTCACATTCAAGCTCAACATAATGGGATTCCACGCTTCCACAGATATGATAGACTTATTTATTTATTTGTTTATTAATCAATTTATTAATTATTAACCGTTCAAGCACCCAATGTCTCCACGTGCTTCGGTGCGCACGCATCGCAGCATACAGTCGCAGAACACTTCCACATCAATTCATTCATGCTTCATCCCCTTGAGCAACTTGTGGAAAGCGCCCTTGACACGGCCAAGGAGCTTTGCGATTCCTCGTTTTTCCCCCTCCTTCGGAGCCTCTATCTTCATCTCCCTTTCACTCCCCTGAGTGGGGGGATCCCTCTTGACAGGATCGACCCCATCTGTGCTACCGGTAGCAAGCAGAGCAGGACTACTACTACGCCTAGAAACCGGTGTCGAAGGACGTATAAGTGGCGGGATGAATAGGGAAATTATGCGACGGTCTTCGGGCCGGGATTGGGGCCGGGGCGGTGGAGGAGACCTAGGTTCGTCTTCCCAGATGACGAACGGTGTTGGCACGAAGACTTCTCGGCGGGCGATTGAGCGGTTGCTGGACATCTCGAGGTCCCCGAGGTGTGGTAAGTGGGGGAATTGCTGGTCGTGCGTATAAGGGAAGTGATGGTGATGTGGTGGTGGACACCATGTGGAGGGAAATGTCTTCACGCAAGGTGAACCAAGCTATGCCTTGAGGTGTGGATGATAATTACGATGGCATAATGGGAAAGCACTTGTGTAGGGCTGGGTGGTGAATGTGTATTGGATATCGTACCCTAATAGAGGAGGTTAATGGGTTTGATTGCAAGAATAGGGTGAGAATTAGGTTCTTGTATGATACCGGTACTCGATCGTCGGGGCCGGGTGAGAGTTTTTCTTTTATGGTATGAATGTGATACCATATCGCAGAGCACACGAAAGCCTTGGACCCATCCTTACCAAGACTTCAAACACTCGTGGATTCCTTACCTCAAACCACAATATCTAAAGGTCGCGCCCTTGGCGAAGTATCACACCTCGACTTTCAATCCCCCATCCAATCCGCCGAGTGACAATTCTATGATTTAGTTACCCTGCCACACCGCCCGTCTTGGCACATACGTAAGTCGAACTGCGCCGCATCATATCATACCAGCTCTTTTTCTCCTCCATGTTCATCCCTCCCCCGTCTGTCTAAATCATATCTTTTCCTACTCTACCCTATCATCTCCCTACTGTCAGGTTTTCTCACAAAAACTCAAAATACACGCAGTTACTACTGCAACTACCATTGTCAGCAGAAGATTCATCTTTATAAACAGCTTAAAAATAAAGGCGAGAAAGATCATGCCCGCACCACCTCCACCACCACCCCCACCACCACCTCCACCCCCAGGGGGAGGCGGGCCTATTGGCCGACCAGCAAAAGGGGGAGATCGGGTATGATCCTGTTTGTTGAATCTGTTTGCAACGTCGGGAAGGATGGGGGGCTGATCTTGATCTACGAAAATTTGAGCAGGGTGCACTTAACTCGGATATTTCGAAGGGGATAAAACTGCGGAAGGCAGTTACGAATGATAGGAGTGCTCCGGCTGTTGCGGGTGCAGTTGGGGGTGGGGGGAGTGGGGGGAGTGGGGGGAGGGTTGCATCGTTGGGAGCTCCGCCAGTTCCGGGTGCGCCACCAATCCCAAGGGCCAGGGCTGGAAGCGATGGGGAGAGGACGAGGAGCAATAGCGATGCCGGTGGGGGCAGCGGTGGAGGGGGGGGAGGTTTGGTTACGGCGGCGCCGCAGTTGGGGGGATTGTTTGCGGGTGGGATGCCGAGGCTGAAGAGTCGGTCGGGGGGCGTTGATACCGGAGGTTTGCTTTATGACTCTACCATAGCGGATAGATAGTAGCTAATAGCTAGGGGTTTTATAGCGTCACGGGATTCTTCATACATTTCAGATTCAGAGATTGCGCCTCCAAGGTCTGCGCCCATTCCTCCACGAATGCCACCGATGCCACCTAGAGTGGGTTTACGACCGACGCCTGCTGCGCCAACCGGATCCGCACAAACAATTCCTTCCCAGGCGTCCCTACGCAGACCTCCACCCGCACCGATCAAGCGCCCAGTCACTTCTGCTCCCATCCGCGGGGCCCCCAGCTCCCCCAGCAGCCCGCCTTCAAGAGCCACACCTCCACCCCCGCCTCCATCACTAGCGCCCTCCCGCCCACTCCCATTACGCAAAACCCCATCACCTACCTCACACATCCAAACTGATTCACCACCCCCCAGCGCCCCTCCACCTCCACCGATTCCAGGCTCAGCACCTAGAGCTCCTCCCCCCGGCCCACCACGTAGTAATCCACCCCCACCACCTCCCCTCCCCGTTAACGGAAGCCCAAACCCGGCGTTAGCCGCTGCACGAAAAGTCTCCGCGACGTTCGGTGCTCACCCACCTGCCCCTCCACCACCACCCCCGTCGGCAGCGCGACAATCACAGCCACCTCCACAACAGCGAGATTTTATGGACTCGAGCAAGTTCACCCTTACCAAGAAGAAGAAGATGGAAATCAACGACTCGAGATGGAAGTTTAAGCGCGAGGAGGACTTGCCAGAGCCGAGGCCTTTTACGGGAGTTAGGAAGGTGTACCGGAGTGGGAGGGGGAGCAGCGTTCCGCTAGATTTTGAGAGTTTGGAGTAGAGAGAGCGGCTTTTTTTTGGGGGGGGGAGGGGTGGTTTAGGATTGAGTAAGACTAGATTGGGCGGGTCAAGTTTGGTTGGTTGGTTGGTTGGTAAGGTTAGGCTGGTTAGTCCATGTTTCCCTTCTTTCTCCGCTAGTTTGTCTGTTTGTCTGTCTGTTACTTGTCTACAAACTCTACCTCGGTGTAGGTAGTGGGGTGGAATATCAAACATTTTTACCACTAGCATGATTGTTGCCAAGTAGCACACAGTGCTTGACCTTCCCTATATAGATACAGGTTGTGGGGAACATTGGAATCCGAGTGATAACATATGACCTCTTGGGGTTAAAGCATCCCAATCAGTCCCTGTTATTAGCCTGCCGTAGCTAATCAGCTACATACCATACCGGTATGTATGATACCCAACTCCGCATTACGGCACATTTGCACAGCCACTACCCGCCACTTTTTACCACCCTTGCACCGCACTCACGGAACAGAATGGAATGGACCAGGAATAGGAATTTGATCTTCCTTTTTCCCTTTCCCCGGATAGTTTTTTTTTTTTTTTTGGTGCGTGCACCGCAGACGGAGTGAGTACGGTACTCAAGTTCAAGTATTCAGAACCTTTTCCAAGTCCTGGGTGGTGGTAGAATACATAGTGCTTGCTCTCCACGGTTTTCCTCTCCCCCGTGTTCTTACATATGATTTACCCCCCCGTACACTGTGTGTATGACAAGACGCTTGCTCAGAAGGGTCCCGTATCCTACACTTGCGCGTCCAAAGTTTAATGACATTATTTTCCTCTCAAAATGTCACCTCCTGTATGATACCCGTGCTTACGCTTCCTGCTTTCTCTTTTACGATAATTCTCCTCTCAATAACGATCGATCACAGTTCGTTTGTGGATATGGAATGGACTTGTACTGGCGTTTTCGTCAGGACTTCTTCTAGAGACTAAACGCATGTTGTATCTATGATATCATACCAAAGACGGAGATTAAACTCTCACATAGGTGAGGTACTTGTATTTGATGACGTCGAACCTTCCGCGTACCCAATCACCTCCCCCCAACCGCCGGACAAAGTCATAAAGCATCACTCGCCGAATCCCACTTTCGTTAACAAACCCGGATATTCATCCCGAATAAAGCTATAGTAACCTTGAAGCTTACTCAAGTCATCAATATATCCCCACCTCCTTCCAATAACGTTCCGGTGTTCAAAATCACCATTGGCACAGCCGCCACCGTACCACCCCCCCCCCCCCAATCCATCTATGACATCCTCGGCCCCGGGGAAGGGCAACGCGGACGATCCGGTAGGTTGAATTGGGAAATTGTGTAATTTTTATATTTTTATTTTTATATTTTTCCCTTTGCCAGATTGGTTGGGAATTATATATGGTTGTGTTACTATGCGGGTTTGTTGCGGGAAAATGTTTTGGACTTTATTATAATATTGGGTGAGAAATGGAGATTTGGGGAGGAGCGGGTATGATTACTTCTTTCTCTCTCTTCTTTTTTTTGGGGGGGGGGAGCGGGTTGAAGGGTTGATTGATGGAATTTGTTTGGGACAATTTGTTTGTTTTTGTTTATTTGTTTTTGTTTTTGTTTTTTGTTTGGTCGTGTGGACTGGACTTTTTTTTGTTGGGTGATTGGAATGGAAGGGGAAAAGGAAAAGGAAAAGGTTCTCGTGATGATGATCTTTTTTCTTGGTCTCGGAGGTTCGTGTGTACATACCGGTAGTCTAGTCTCGTTCACGCTCTGATTTGATCCCGCTTTTTGTAGGAATACAAACCGGTATGATATGATACTGTACTCGTACTGGGTGTTGTGGGTAAGTCTGGCGAAGTCATTCTGGTTGGCTCGTTGGTCAATCAGCCAATCATGGGGTAGACTTTTTTCCACCTCGAAAATCGAGCCAAGATTGGCTGTCCCGATGGTCACACACACACCTAATTTTTGCGTGTACGAAACAAAGTTCGCCGTACTTATGCTCACCTTTCCCTACCGGCAGTACTGTACGAGTACGAGTATGATACATAGACTCAAAAGGTTTGTTTCATGCCATTCTCTCAACACGTGATCAAACGATAACTTCTCGGCAAAATGCGAGGTATCATACCCGGACGTTGCATTGGTAGGTAGTCTACCGTACTGTGCTTGTAGACTACAGTACTATCAATTTGATGGGGAGGGGGAGGGGGAGGGGTGATGCCTTTTTCTTTTTAACTTTATTTCCTTGACCCCACCAACCCTTCCCCGTCCCTTTTCTTTTCCTTTCCTTCCCGCAAAAGGCATAAAGTACATCGAGTGATGTTTCGTGTATTTGTTTGCTCTTCACGATTTCTTGGCGGATGCTGGAATCCGTTAAAAGTTTGAATGTGGGAAGAAAAAAAAAGAGTGAAGGGAAAAAAAAAAAGAAAAAGAAAAAGAAAAAAAAACTCCAAGGTAAGGTCGGGAAAGGGGTGGAGAAGAAAAGCGGCAACTTCACGCGCGCTTATAAGTTAATACGGTGATAACTTCAACCGATCATACGAAATGAGAGATTAACTTTTTATTGCACTTTGATGTTATTGGTTCTACGGTACCCGTATTATAACTGTTTACCTTTTTTCACACACACACACAACACCTCCCTCCCGTGTTACTGTACCTCCATTTATTTCTCCAGGTTTGGGGTGAGGCTCTCGTCTGCATGCATGCATGGGAATAATGTTATCGCCTTAATGTTGGATGGGTTGGCTTGTGAGGTTTTGGTTTGAGGATTGTGATGATGGGTACAGTACCGGTACTGTAAAGTAGGTAGGTAGGCTGGCGCGAGTACAGTAACGAGTACAGTAAGAGTGCTTTGGGCTCGAAAAGTCGAATCATCTTGATGATGCCTTGGAGACACGACCGGTTGGGGCTGTCGTCTCAGTTCATGTTTCCCTTTTTGGGATCCTAGAGTTGCTCGCCCCACCCCTTTTCTCTTTCCCTCTTCTCTCTCTCTCTCTCTCTCTCTCCTTCTCTCGCTCTCCTACCCGTGCTGTGCTGTGCTGTGCTGTGCTGTGCTCTGTGTATTTGTGTGTTTAGCTTCAAGATTTAGTTGATGCTTGCTTGCTTGCCTGCTACCTGGGGGGATACTTTGAGACTTGAGTCGGTTCAAGTCACGTCGCAAAGGATCTAAGCCGAAATCGGGGGCCCGAGTTACAAGTACTCGGTCAATGCACAAGTACCCGCAATCCCTGAAGTATCTTACCTATCCTTGTCTTCCATTTCCATTTTTTTATTCTTTTCTAGAAGGAAGGGAAAAAAAGGCAAGGCCAACCTCTTGATCCGTGAAACCTTGGCTCATCAAGGACCCCTGATGAGGTTCTGTCATTCATCAACCATTTCTCTCATTTCCCTACCAGTGGTGTTCGCCTGTCCTTGTCTCTCTCTTCCCCTCCTTCCTTTTCTCAGCTCACCCCTGATATACCAGCCCTCTTTTCTACTATTTTCGTGAGAGGCTGAAAAGAGTTCACCTGAAGGGGACTACTACTACGGTGGCTACATTCTCGCTTCCTATTAGTCACTCATCTACGGTATTCGGGGGTTGCTGGAGGAAGGTTACTTTCTTGATTTGTGCGATTAATTCTTGGTCGCTCTTCCCCTTATTTCCCTTTTCTCTTTCCCTTTCCCTTTCCTTTCCTTTTCCTCACCCTTCGCACGCACTAGGAGAGTGGGAGAGTAGCTCTGCTCAGCTTTGTCGTTTACACCGAGAAGACAACTCCCCGAAGCTTATTTTCTTTCCTCTCCTTCTCGGTCCACGAACTTTCGTGCCACACACACCACCACCCCTTTTTTGGCGGATGAGGATAGTTTGGGGAAAAGCAAATATTGCATTGGCTCGAACACGTCAACGGAGAACGATTTTTTTGGAAGGGGGAAAAAAAAAGTAAAGCCAAGAAGTGTTCATAGGTTGGGGCCGACGACCACCATAACGAAGACACGAAACAAATCACACGACTTGGATCATAAGGGGCGGCGGATAAATATTTTTTGGGGTCAGCTTGGAGAAGAGGTTCAAAAAAAAAAGTTTATATATCCTGGGAGCGGGGGGGTTCCGTTGCAACAAAGCTTTCATCTTAAAAGGACAAGCTTGAGAGGATCAGCGTTCGAATCGGGGTCCGGGGTCGAATCCCTTACTTTTTGTTAGGGCTTTTGCTTTCCTTTGTTCAACAGGAGGGGCAAGAATATACTGGGACTGACCTCTTTTCACACAACCATGAGCATCAACGGTAACATTCCACGCTCGGCGCTTTCACCTGTTTCCGTAGCTGGCAGCGATTGGTCTGGAATATCAGGATACCAGAAGAGAACTTCTGATCAACAATACGGGGGACCACCACCTCGCAGCGGTTCACTTGCAAACGGCGAGGGTATGGGGCCTCCAGGCCAGCGCCAGAATGTCTCACCGCCAGCATCGATAGCTCGATCTTCAGACGGAGCTGGCTTATACGCTCAAAGTGATGCCTCGTCCCTCAAGGATATTATTCACGATGAGGAAGTCGCCGCTCACCATTCCGCCTTGAGGAAACTTTTACAACCGTATCTATCGCAACCCGGCAATTCTCGACCCAACAAGGCCCGCGACAAGCTTCTTCGGCTAAGCGTGGTCCAATTCCAGGAACTTAGTACCGATGTCTACGATGAGCTTCAACGACGGGAAGGGGTGGATGCGAGTTCTGGTCCTAACGACAAACCTCCACCGTACTTGCTACCAAAAGAAAAATTCCATCCGAAGAGAAACCAGGCTCGGCAGAAGCTCAGCTCGCTCGCTGCTACAAGGTTCCGGGATTTGGCTACGGACGTGTTTTTTGAACTGGAGAGGAGACATCCGAAATATGCTACGGAGCTTACAAGGGAGAGGAGCCCCACGAACAGTGTGGATGGTAGGGGAATGGCACCTCCGGGGAAGCTCGGAGGCCCTGGTCCGGGAAGAATTGGGAGCCCTGGCCCTCCGGGAAGGATGGGATCACCGGGGCCTGGTCAGATGCGTGGCCCTCCGGGAAGCTCTCCCGGCCCTTACGGACCGGGTCCGAATGGTTTGCCGAGAATGGGACCGGGCGGGCCTCCTCGAAATGGCCCACCGGGTGGGCTAGGACCTCCTGGAATGGAGAGGGGGGGTTCGCCTAGTAGAGGAGATGCTCCTAGTTCCTTTGGAAGACCACTGCCCAAGACATTCCAACCCGGTACCGTTATTCCGAATAAGAGTACCATGGTCGAGGACGATGATGACGATGATGATGATGATGAAGGGGGTGCTTTCGGATTAGAAGATCCAAGCCGTAAACCTAATGGTAATAGAAGCGGACCGGCTAGCCCGGGTATCCGCAGAGACAGTGATAGAAGTATGGGCAGCATGGGTAGTGTGGTTAATGGTGGAAGTAGCGAAGTATGTTTATCCTTATGGATATCACGGGATGTAGGACTAATTTATAATTCTTATTTCTCAGGTTGACAAAAAACTTATCGCCGAGTATCAAGGCAAGGTTGAAATACTTCATGATAAGGTTGTAGGACTTGAGGCCAGCTTGGAAGATAGGGATCAGGAAATTGCCAAGCTAAGGGATGAAGAGAGGCGGAAAGAGAGTGTGAGTTGTCCTAGGGGAACCGAGCACAGTAGGAAAATTGAGTTTGACGGTGGGAGATAGGACCACAATCGGGATAGGCAGGAATGGGAGAACTTCAAACGCGACCTCGAGGAGAAGCTTACAAATGCCGAAAACCTTAATCAGAATATCCGGAACGAACTTTCGAGCGTCAAGGCTGAAAAATCTGCCGATAGGAGGAGTTTGGAGGATCGGTCGGATGATTCGCGGCAGACGGTTGGCGGCGCCTCGGATCGGCAGTACGAAGACCTGATGAGGCAACATGAGGAGCTAAAAACGGAACTGCGGGAGCAGGAAGAGGTATTTGGTGTTTAGCTAACAGTGTATTGGACTGTGGTGCTGATGGATTTTTATAGGTCACTGAAGAAGTTCGTCGTGAGGCTATGGAATTCTTGAGCCAGATGAAGTCAATTTCGGAACGGGCGGATCACTCTTTTGAGCGAGAAGAGAAATTGACTTTGGAAATTGAAGAGCTTCGGGATGAGCTTAAAGAGTGGAAAGCTCGATACGCCCGCACTAAGGCTACTCTTAGGAGCCTCAGAACATCCTCCATGGGGCTGGCCTTGCAATCACCAACCTCCCTCGTTACTAAGGAGGGGTGCCTCTCGGACCATGATGGTCTCGTAAAGGACGTTCACGTTACTAGGTTTCAGATCTCAATTGATGAGCTCCTGCGAACCGCCAGAGGTGTCAACTATTCGCAAACATTGGAGTATGTTAAGGCTGTGGTCATGGCAACTAGGTCGATTACGGAGGGTATCGATGAGTCCAAGACCCATAATGACGATAGGCTCAAGTTGAAGTCTAGGGTTTCGGCCACCGCAAATAACTTGACCACTGCGGCTAAGAATCATGCGACTGGCGGAGGATTGTCACCCGTATCTTTGGTTGACGCTGCGGCAAGTCATTTGACCGCAAGCATTGTGGAGTTGATTAAGATTGTTAAGATCCGGCCTACGTCCCAGGGTGACTTGGAAGATGATGGGGAGGATTTGATCATTTCTCCTGCTTCAGCATATGAAGTAGACCGCGCGACTGGTGCCGGAATGTTAGCTCAAAAGACGAATGGGGCTGCAAAGGGACAATCAAGTTCTAGACTTAGCGGAGATAGTGTCTATAGTCCTTTGAGTTCTCCAGAGCACTCACGAGATAGAAGTAGAAATGGGTCTTCGGGGGGAAAGGACCAATGGGGATCCACACCGAGCCCTGCTCGATCCCCAGCTTTTGCGGGCGGAACCGTGGGAAGCAACTTCGAGGAGCTTAGGGTGGGTTCTGGCTCCTTTCCCCTTCCCCCTACCTTCACTGCGTGGCGCTGATGACTTCTGTATTTAATTTGTAATAGATACTCCTGGAGACTCAGATGGTGGGGATTGTAGAATCGATTCGGTTGCTGCTTGCATCAATTAGGGATGGTGATGACATGCAAACCCTAAGAAAGCATGTGGGCAATATCACTCCTGTCGTATGGGAGGTGCTACAAAGCACAGAGAATTCCATGCAAGAGTCCAGCAATGGGACGTTGATGGAACGTGAAGGCTGGATTGTCGCCAATTTGAGCAAGTGTCTCCAGAGCATGCGCGCGATGTCAAATGAAGGGGAGCCAATCGACGGCCCAGCAGACAAAGAATTCAGGGGGCGTTTAGCATCCCTGGCATTTGATTTGGTCAGGGAAACCAAGGTTTGCTTTTTCCCACCCTTGACAATTTGTCACTTTTATTTCACATGGGGCTCACGAGGTTACCCAGGAACTCATTCGAACTCTTGAGGATATCAACAACCAGAGTCATGCTGGGGTCCAAGTGATGGGCCAGATCATGAGCGACGATAGCTTACGTTGATGGCAATGATGTCGGAGTGACTATTTTTTTATTTTGCTTTGCGACTTGACTTATATGATACTATTAGTTTGTTGCTGGGTTGTTTCGTTTCTCGTTGTTTCTTATCTGCACAATCTACGGGGGACACAATATCCTTGTTTTTTTTCTTTTCCCCTTTTCCTTTTCATATCTTTTTCATTTCCGCTATGGACGCCAATAGACAATGATACGGATGGTTGGGGGAGTATGAGTACATAAGCTGTGGTGAGGCCTTTTTTTCTTCATCTTGTATGATTCCGTGTTGGGCACTCATTTCTTCGTTTCTTGGAGAGGAGTTTAGGAAATTGTTTTCCCATTTCTGTTAGATCTGTTTTAGTATCCTCTTTTTGTTTTGTTTTTCTATGCTGTTGAATCACAAGTATGATATGATACGATGTCCGAAATATATGTGTCCGAAATGGGTTTTTTCTATAATTTGCGATCAGAGTTGGGTCTGACCCAAAACAACGCGCCAAGTCCTCTGTGTCACCTAAAACGCGTTAAATTTTTTTTTTTTTTTATAGCCGGGTAACCGTGGAGGAGCTTTTAGCGAGCAACTTGGTTCGGCTCGTCGCCACAACTCAAAAGTTAAAACTCACCACCCTGAGATATTTCGAAAACTCGCCCCCCCCCCCAATAGAACCCCAAAATGGAAGAATCCCTATCTATCGAAGAAACAAATAAGATCCGTCTCTCCCTCGGTCTCAAGCCGTTAAGAGTCGATACAGACACCCCCGCCACCTCAAGCAAGCCCGAGGATGCCGCGCCCGACAATAGCGTTGAAGCCCAGGAACGCCGCGCCGTCGATAACTGGAGGAAGCGCCAAGATGACATTGACAAAGAGAATGCTCGCAAGGCCCGGATAGAAGGAATAAAGAAGGCGCGCGATGTAGAGAAGCGGTTCGCGAAGTTGGAGGGCAAGGGGTTGGGCGAGGCTGACGAGAACGAGGAGGATACAACAACTTGGGTGCGCAAGATGAAGAAGCGGCAGAAGAAGCTTGCGGAGAGGATGGCGAGGGAGATGGAGGAGGAGTTACAGCGTGCCGCGGCCGAGAGGAGTGAGTATACGGCTGAGGACTTGACGGGGGTGAGGGTTGGTCATGATTTGGGTGAATTGGATGGGGAGGAGATGGTACTTACGTTGAAGGATACTACTATTGAGGAGAATGAGGGTTTGTTATTTATCTATTCCCCCCCCACCCCCTCACCTGCTTTTTATTTTGGGGAGTTGGTTGCTAATTTTGTGGCGGCGGCGGTGGTGGTGTTTGTATAGAGGAGGGCGATGAATTGGTTTCTACGGATCTTGCGGAACGAGAGAGGCTCAAAGAACGGCTTGATCTCAAGAAGAAGAAACCGACGTATAATGCTTACGAAGATGAGGGTGAAGATGGGGAGAAGCGAATATTGGCTCAGTATGATGAGGAGATTGACGGGAAGAAAAAGAAGAGGTTTGTTCTCGATGGCACTGGGAGCGCTAGCAACGTCGATGCTCATCGTAGGGAAGTCGCGGAAAAGCTCAAATCAATAGCTATTACTCTAGACCCTATCAGTATGTTCCCCTACTAAGCTAATCACTCTTTCGGTGTTACTGACCATCTTATAGAGTCCGAGGTTACCTCCGACTATGTAGATCCCTCCACGCTTAAGATCCGCAAGCCGAAAAAGAAGAAGGCTCGAGCCACCCGGAAGAGATCCGAGGATGACGATGACACTTTGGCGCCTCCTCCCGAAGCTCCGACGGAGGACTCGATGGAAGTTGACTCCGGCTCAGCCCCGGCACAATCAAAGCCCAAGCGAGTATTTGAGGAGACTTCATTCGTGGATGACGATGACTTACAGAGTGCTCTAGCAGCGCAACGCAGGACAGCGCTCAAGAAGCGAAAGATGTTAAAACCGGATGACCTTGCTCGTCAGCTTCGTGAAGAGTCTGCTGCCGCCGCTAGTCCGGGTGCAGACAGCCCAGTGAAAGAAGATGATGGCGAAGGAGAACCGGGTTTAGTGATCGATGAAACCTCCGAATTCGTCGCTACCCTCCGAGCACCGGTCGTCCCGGAACGAAGGTCCCGTTCCAGCGCGCCCGCTCGTTCTCCCCCCGTCACTTCAATGGCAGAGGGAGAGGATGAAGATGAAGATGGGCCGGAAGAAATGGACGTAGACATCAAACCGGAGATGAAACCGGAGATGAAACCGGATTCCGAAACCAGAGAAATCTCATCGACCGGCCTCGCCCAGGAAACCACCATAACCCACGGCATCGGTGCAACATTGGCAATGCTCCACCAGCGCGGTCTCCTAACTCGCGACTCAGAATCCGACGTTAAGATCAATCTCCAACGTGACCGGGAGAAGTTTCGCACGGCGAAGCGCCTGCGCGAGTTGGAAGCCGAGGAGAAAGCCAAATCCCAGCGCCTGCGCGACAGACAGAGTGGAAAATTCGACCGCATGAGCGCGAGAGAACGCGAGGAGCATGCAAGGTGGGAAAACAAGCAGAGGGATCTGCAAGAAGCGAAGGAGATGGCCGCGAGGTTTAAGGAGTACAAGCCCGACGTCAAGCTTAGCTATAAAGACGAATTCGGCCGGGAGATGTCGCAGAAGGAGGTTTGTATATATCATTTCCCCCACTGGCATGATGATGGCAATGTGAGACTAATTTATTGATTGGGTGGGTGTGTATAGGCATTCAAGCACCTCTCCCACCAGTTCCATGGGAAAGGCAGCGGAAAGGCAAAGACGGAGAAGAGGCTCAAGAAGATTGATGATGAGAAGAAGCGCGAGGCGGCCAGTAGTCTTAATGCTTCGGCTACGGAGAATGCGGTGCAGAGTGCTGCGAAGAAGAGCAAGCAGGCTGGTGTTAGGCTTATGTAATGAGTTTGGGATTGAGGCATGAGATGTCACTCGGGGGGGGGGAATTGGTTCTCGGAGCGGGAATTTGTTGATGCAGTCTTTTTATTTCTCGCTTGCAGAGCGGAAGGGAATTTGTGGGAGCTGTGTACACTAGTCAGTAACGAAGGCCTGGGCGCCATTGATTGATCTAGGAGTTGTCGGTTTTATTGGAACTTTTCACGTTTACAAGAGTCGAACACCTACCACCCCCCCTCACAGTCTGAGAAGAGCATTACTGGTAAATGAAACGCGGGCAGGCAGTTGATTTCCAAAAGAAGGAAAGGGAGAAAGGAAGAAGTCCACCATAACAATCAAGTGGCACTAGTCCTCACCCATATCACGCAAGCCATATACTAGAGAGAGAGAGAGAAAAAAGTGATAATAATCCACCCTCACCAGGTCGAGAAAAATTCCCTCCCAGCACACATTTCTGACGGGGTCTGCCACTTTACTCATGATCGTGGTGTTGTATGTGCGGTGTGGGGGGGGGTTTTATTTATTTATTTATTTATCACGTGACTTGGTAGCAAGTTTTTTGTGCGGGGGGGGGGAAAGAAGGAGAAAGAAGAAAAAGGAAACTGTTTCGTGGTATCATAATAATATTATTATCATATAAAAGGCGAATGTTTTTCTTGCTTTTTTTTTTTTTTGTTTTTGGTATATATTATACTAGAGTGATAGCGAGGCGGGCTGGCGGGCGTGGCTTTTCTTCCTTCCTTCGGGGGGGGGGGAAATGGTTTTATAGTCTGTCTATTATGCTCAGCTATGATAGACCTACTGTACTGCTTTGAGAAAAACGGGATGATCTATATTTCTTCGATTATGATAATATAAATATTTGAAAAGTTTCTTATCATAAACACTATGATAATATTATTATGATACAAGCTCTAAGTTGTGCTGTGCGGGGAAAACTCCGTGTAGGGTATGTAGTAAGTACCCTTCCCCCATAAACTCCTCCGTCTAGTCTAGATAAAATATTACAAAAAAAAAAATAGACAAAAAGTCCGTGGTAAAAAATGTTTGGTGGTCATTCAGATTTTTTTTCTTTTCTTTTTCTTTTTCTTCCTATGATATATAGTGGGAGGGGGGGGGGGTATTAATATGATGAGCAAATAATTATGAGAGAGAGGGAGAGAAGTCTTATCCGCAATTGATAAATTGTGGTCCAAGTTATGGATTTTTTTATGCGTATGATATGATATCATAAGAAGAGGTTATTAAAGTATCATACCGGTATCATAGTGGTAGTAGGTATGTACGAGTAGGTAGACTAGGGTTTTATGACGACTGAGTTGGTGACAGGTGCTGACATCATGAGGGTGAGGGTTTGTAAGATGATAATAGATTACAAGTATAAAGATCTCCGAACAACTGAGGATAGCTGGGGGGGGGGGGGATTCGAAAACAACAGTAGATTACTGTACTGTACTGTACTCCTGGGTAAAAAAAAAAGTGAGAAAGGTGTGTGTGTGGTGGTAAACTCCCCCCCCTTTTCGTCTTTTTTTTTCTTTATCCTCGTGTTTACTCGAGTATACTCGAGTTAATTTACACCCATTACAGCACGCCTACGGTACTCCCATGACGACAAAAAAAAGAGAATAGAAGAACTTCTCTGTAAATAAGATAAATAAAAAATCATCACAAAACAAAAAACTTCCTATTCACAACAATAACAGTCTTTACAAAGCAGATACGAAATATACTTGCCGTTTTCAAAAGTATTCGGATATCTTGGCACGGTTTAGGCCTAGGAAACGCCAAGACTTCCGGATACTTTTGAAAACGGCAAGTAGACTAGCGATGGGGCGAGTAGATATAATAATAATGTGATATGGGGAAATAGTAGTTAGTTAGTAAGTACTCGGTAAATAATTCCTTGGTGGGAGACTTGATCGGATAAGAGGAAGGAAACCCTCTGAGCATTAGATATCGTAGACTATCGCATAGGCCTTTAGCAGGCAGGCAGGCAAAAGCTTATGATGCAACTACGGTACAGTATTCCAGTCCACAACAGCTTGATCCCTGTTTCAATAACCCAAACACCAACTCACATTATTATTTATGGTCGCGCTGGCTCTGACCGGACAAGCTGTAGCCAAAGCAGATACAAACGTGTAAAGTATCTATCCTTTCCCATCTATCAAGCAGTCATGGGAAATTAATAAAACACCGTCGTCATCATCGTCGTCGCAGACGCTTTGGTGAAAGGTGGGGGGGGGCTTATGATTCTAGGGGTTTATATACCTGTTGCTTTGCTGTATGATATGTTATGATTATTGTATCATAGTTGTGAATGTTTCCTTCGAGTATGATACTACTCGTATGCTGGTGTGCTTCCTCCATACCAATTCTACCCCCCCCCCTCACCGGGCTGGGGCCCTCCTAGGCTAAATGCCGCGACGGGGCGATAAGTATCAAGGTGCTGGGTGGTTTACGGTACTCTGACGTTTGAGAAACCCGCCCTGGTCCTATTGTATGTTACCGGTAGACCAAGGGACAGCACCCAACATCGCACAAAATAGGAAACCGTGACCTGGATTTAATCTACGTATGATAACTGGATGATTATATCATACCTACTTCCCACGATTCACAAATTTTTTTTCTTTGGAATCTATCGTAGCTTTTTGTCGGTATGTGGGTCTCCTGCATCGGGTCTTGGCGCTATGTGCAAAGTGGCGGACCCGACGTGTTCACGAACGTTCGGGAGGGTACGATACCATAGACTACCGGTACGAGTGTAACGCATGATGGCAACAAGTTGTTTTTTTCGTGCCGGATAGGAAGCGGGTTTGGTGTTCACGGCTGCGGACTCGCTTACAGTGGGGGTGGGATCTTGTTTTGCCTCGGAAAAACGCTCTTCTGCCTTCTTGTATACGGTATCGTGCCAATAGCGGGTAAGTTTTTTTTTTTTAAATTTTTTTATATCATACCGTTTTGGTATGAGTTTCAATTTCGAGTTCACTTTTTCTACTGCTTTGAACAACACAATGCGATGCGATACAGCTTGTAAAATTCAGGACAACACATGTTTCTTATCCAAAAAAAAAAAAAAAAAAAAAAGATCAAATTCAAACAGCTTTAAGCCTTCAGATTCAGTATGAGAGTAAAAGAGGACTTTCGCAATAAATGCAAATCAAGAGGTGAATGTGATTGTTGATATGCCGTTGCGACCGTGTTGCACCATCATTGCCCACCCCCCAGTACAAGCCATTTTTCCACCAATTCCTCTATCGCCTGTTCCGTCAAATCCTTCCCTTCCTTCTTCAACTCTTTCTTCGCCTTCTTCCTGAGATTCGACTTTTTCAAAGAAAGCGCTCTCTTTTCCCTATTTTTTTCCACCCATTTCTTTTTACTCTCCTTCTGTCGCTCCTTTTTTTCGTTCTCTGGCAAACATCCCAAGTCAGATTAAACAACTTTCTCCAAAAGGATGTATGCATATACACACCTGTAAGTCTCCTACTCGCCGATTCCGCTTTCATCTTTTCATGCATCTCGATATGCGCTTGGGATGTGGGGAAATATGCATGTAGAGGACTCAGGTAGTAGCCCAGGTGCTGCCAGAGCGCTTGCTGGGGATTTTGGCTATCGGCAATATTAGGATTCCCGTCCAGGAAAGAAATAAGGGTGAATCCGTACCGGTGTCTGAAGCTACGTTGGCATTCCTTAACGGGGCAGAGACCTTCCCGGTTGGTGTCGGAGAGGGGACGCTTGCGGGGTCTTCCTCCCTTGGTGTAGCCGAAGGGGGCCTCCTCCTCGGAGGAAGCGGCCGGTTGGGGGGTAGCCATGCTCGGTATCTCTGGTGGATGGAAGGATGGAGTGGTAAGGAGGCGATAGGAGAGGGAAAGAGAGAGAGGAAAGTTTGGAGCTCTCTACGCGTTGGCTGTATTTAAGCGATGATTTGATTCATGGGGGAGACAGGAGACTTCTGCTTGAAGCGATAGTTGGCTTCAACAGGTAATTAGCAAAATCGCTTCCGCCTTGGTGTGGGAGGACTTTTTTTGGCTGGGGGGAGGACCCACCTAACTGGACTGGAAAACAAACAGGGATAATAATTGGCTGGTTAACATCGGATAACCTTGTCCCACAACATCTTGCGCGTTTCTTGTGTGAGGCTGGCGGCAAAAGAAAAGTGGTGGGCAAGGCACCATACAGCGTCATAAGATTTTCCGCTGAAAACATCCACGTCCCCGACCTTCCCAACCACTGATCTGGTGAAGCTATCTAAGCAAAATCTTTGCGCACATGTGAAGCGATTCCCTGAGTTTTACCTTCCGACCCTTCACGGCTTTGTGTGTGAGGCGACCGAGGAATTGTCAAGGGGTTATGCTCGGTACATTTGTCTTGGCGCATAGGCATTCAGAGGCTCTTTTGTCGGGAAATGGCAGGCTTGGCTTGGCGCTTTTTTAACCCTCAACTTTCCAACGTCGAATACCAAAAGTAGCCAACGGTTCTTTAATAATCTGTGGACACTTGGGGGGGGGGTGTTCGGAGGAATTTTGCGCTATACTGTCGGGTTTTCAATTTTTTTCACAGCACCGGAACGTGCGGCATTGAATGGAGAACGTGAAGCAGCATGTCTTGGACTGTCGCATTTGCCCATTCCGCTCACTATTTTTGGCAACAACTTCGTTATCATACAGGGAGGGCATGGGGGTTACCGTGGTCTGTCGAACCCCCCTCCGGTTGGCGCAGTGGGCTTCTCGACAACCCAGTGGACGGGATTCTCTCTATCAGAGTCTTTTTTTTCTTCCCCTTGACCAAATTTAGCCCAGGTGGTCGCGGAAGAGATAACAATAGCTATAATACACGCGTGGTAATTTCAACGAATGAGCTAAAATTATGCAACTGGGTATATAGTACGATAGTACAGCCATTGCTACACATATTTTTTTTTAAAAAATTTCTGCTCTTGTCGCCTCAGTGCCTGTTTAGATGTTTTCCGTGGGTTTACCGAACGGGAGAAGCGGGAGATCGGGAGCTTATTGGCGAATATTATACCTGAAGATATGTGTGCTGGCTACATACATGGCATGGCATATGCCGAAAGACTTCCCCCCGGCCTCGCCGGGCGCCCGGGAAAGGTCGGCCTCACTTCGACCTGGCCATGGCCCGCCTGCGAGTTACGGGCTGTTGTGGGCTGCAGGCGCGAGGCTTGCTATCGTAAAAATGGGGTAAATCGCTTCCAACTCGGGCTTGTGATGCGTGGTACTGTGGACTGGCTAACTGGGTCGCTACAATCTACTCACAGCCTAACATTATGCTTTCTTGTTCACTTGCTGGGAGCGGACCCCCACCATTCTCGAGAAAGGGCGGCAGGGTTGGAAAGACGGCGGGAAAAGGAAGGGAGGTATACATGTGAAATGCCCTGGATGAGAAAAAACACCATCATACTGTAAGCCAACATCTACGGGAGAAAATCCCGACGCTCTTCGCGGAGGTCCCATCCTAGATCGATCGGGGGTTGCCTCCGTGGTTAAAAATTCCGCAAAACGGGGGAAAAAAGACTTCCAACTGCGGGAAAGAGTTTCAGGGTTATAGGGCAAACAGGGTATGGAGGTGGCAAAGAGGTGGTTCGCGAGGGCTTACTTGAGGGGGTCTTTTTTTTTGATGCCTGCTACATCCACTACCAGGATGGGAGTTGAACTCCCAACCTTCCTGTTGGCATTACTTACGATAGGTCCTTTAGCTACTAGGCTATCAGGCCCGATCAATACTATCATGCTTTTTCCGAAATTTCTGTGTTGTGAGGGATTATTAGAATCTCTTTTCACTGACGCCTTGTTTCACTTAATACTAGGGACCACGAGGAGGTCTTCAAATTCGCCTTGAACGAGACAGAATATGCTCGTGCAAACACCAGCTGGGGCGGTCAATATTGTAGCCCTACTGCTACAACTGCGTGTTTGGGAACGCCAGCTGGAGTAGGGTTATCCCCTGCAATGGCGAAGGCGTATGATGGGATTTCCCAGAGTTTGAAAAACATTAATTAGCGTTATTAATGTAAGACCAATACTTGGGGAGGTTATCTTGTCTGTGACTGGTTTGGCGGTGGGACATCAGCTATACCGAGGGCTTGAAAATGAGCTATGGTGCAAGAAAACTACTGGCTTTTGCCCTGCCCACGGAGCTATCAACAACAACTGATAGATTCCCCGCAAGAGCCTGCACATTTCCGAGGTCCGAGGCTTGTCCGGAATTATAGTAGAGTATCTGGAGATAATTTGACCACTCACGATAATGCCAGCACTGCAAGACTAGGGCTGCCAGCGGTATTCGTCAAAATATTGGGGAAATTCGGCCTCATCGCAGACGTGAGATGATAATCTTCTGGGACGGTATAATGGTTCTCAGGATATCTGGTCGTAGAACAAGACTTTCTCGCTGCCCGCGACTACTCGGAGAAGTATTTAGAAGAATGTATTCTTGCAGGGCCCTTACGATATAGATGTTAGAGAATATATGCAGCGTATGTTGTGTGTAGTAGATTGGGTAATTATAAGCATATCTCATCTACAAATCCGATCGGCGGGCGATAAGGAAAGTGTCTTAAGAGCGTATGATATAAATACCAGAGCCCTGTTCTTCCAATCGCCCAGCCCGACGTGAGCGATGAACAGCACCAAAACCACCTAATATAGGACAAAAAAAAAATACTCGGGGAGAGTTTTTACACTAGAACCGATCCCTCTTCACCAATCATTTTCCTCACACACACACACACGTGAAAACTTTGGGAGGTTTCGCTTTATAAAGGCCGGATAAAAACTAGGGAAACATGTTGAGAGTTTCTGTTTTCAGCAAGTGAGATTGGATAACTTGGAAGGATTTATGGAATTGAGAAAAAAAAAAAACCCCCCGCCGACAACCTAGAGTAAAAAGTGACTGTTCTGTCTCTGTATATTTAATGTGGCACACTGGTACTGTATAATACAGTACTGTACAAAGTCCCAAGTCGCTTTCCAAGTCTTCTTAACACACACCATAACATTGAAAAAAAAAAAGAGGGAAAGGGGCCACAAGTCATCATTTCACAGGGTCTCATAATGCTTTCCATTATAGAAAGAAAGAAATATTTATCGTCGTGATGCTTGCCCCTCCTTCTGGAGATTTATTACCTAGGTAGTAGAAATCTATGTGGCTCTCGAAATTGCAGTTTTTGGTTTGTCAAGTCGCCAGCGGACAGGGGGGTTTTTTTTTTGTCATCCACTTGCAGAGTGCTGTACTAGCGGGGTAGAGGGTAGACTAATGGCACAGTACCATCGCAAGGTAGATACGATCAATTACTGCTTCGTTATTTATTATAGTAAGTCTACCTCTGGAGGGTTTAATCTATTGGGTTGGATTTTCTTACAATTATCACTGCGAGTTCTTCTTACTCTCGTATTGAATTTGGAGTCATTGAAAGTTGTTCGAATGTTCTTTTGGATAAGAGGTATCATATGATTTCATACCGTAGGTGCTGTTCTGCAGGCTTGTCGCGGGAAGGGTTGTATAGTTATTGTGTTGCACTATTTTTTTCTTCTTCCTCAACCGTTGGTATAATATAATACAGTATGATGGATAGGAAAGGGAGAACAATGGGCACCACCCCCCCACCAAAAAAAAGGGGGGGAGAGCGCGGGGGGGAAACAAGAGTCAACCAGTGTGTACACCGTAATAGAGTAAAAGAAAAGAGGGGGGGAAGATGTAGGGTATATATAATGCTTGGAAAAAAAACACCAATGAGCATGGGAGTTTGTCCTTCCTGGTGTACTGTACTGTACACGAGGAGGGGGTGTCGGTTTTGGCTGTGAAGATCTGGAACAAGCCCGTTCCGTTTGAATAGATGTTCGGTCGTGGGACTGAGAAGTCAGTTGGGAAAGATATCTGATCGCTTACTATCTGCTTATTTTAGCACTAGCACCTTCACAACTCCCTTTCGTGCTGATCCATGGCGGCCGGGAAAGAGTGGTGCTTGGCCATCACCATCCGCAATGTAGGGATCGAACGTCACCTCCTATACAATAGCGGAAGATGTGGGCAATAGGATTTTGTTGGCCTTTTGAGAGGGAGAGAGAGGAGACTACACTGCTGGCTTAATGTTACTTTATATAATATTAGATTTTTTTTTTTTTTTCAAATGCTATCATCTGATACTACTATGGTCATCAAATCTGATGACGAAAAATATATAATACCTGATGAAAATCTTTTAATAATAATATGGGGAAAAGTTCTACCGTCTTTCTGGCATTTTCATATGCCTGTTAGGTGTCGAGGGACTTACCAGCCAGCCTTTTGGCACCTGTGCTGTTATATCTTCTAGAGATATACGATGAACATTTTTGAACTTGTTATGAGCACTAACTAACGTTTTACACACGGGTGGTGATGCTGTCATCGACAAGGATCGAATATGGAACTCCTGGAAGATTCAAGCCTCTGTGACTATAGCGTTAGCCAATTAGGCCCATGATGCGGGCGGCGGTTGTTCCTTTTCACCAATCCTATTCTAAACATAATCGGGTAAAAAAAGAAAAAGAAAAAGTACCCGGTGTGTAGGAAGGGGGGGGGGACATTTTCGGGTAGAGAGCTAGTTGTTTTTCTGAACGCTCAAGGGATTCCGCTCACCTAGGAGGAATTGGATTACTGGTATTGTGCAGCAAAGGCTGTAATTCCGGTGATATCTCGACACCCCCCCCCCCCTCAATGCTGGTTTTGAGGTATCTGGCACCCATCAATCACGAAAACTCCATTAGGAGACTACTGGTGCTAAGAAGGTTAAGTGAAGGGGTTGCGACAGTTTTCACAAAAGTATTTACTTTTTTTTTTTTAGCTGGTATTGCGACACTAATTGCTTATTGTATAAGAGGTGCCTCCAATGCGTCTTCCTTTCATAGATAATGGGTGGAACAACAACTATTCACATAAATGTACTGTGACGTCTCACAGCCGGTGTCTAGTCGCATCGTATCATACTCTATGTAAACCCAACTCTCTGAACCCTAAACATGACGAGTGACAATCCGTGATGTTGTGATGTTGTATTTTCGTACGTGCTGTTCTAATCATGGTTGTTTTATTTTCGCTTTAGGGCGCGGTATACTAAAAATGTCGTTCATAATATTGCAATTACTTTTCGGGCTGTTGACCGGAGATTTTTACTCTACTGTCTCGGTCGGTCGGTTTAGCGGTGAATCTTGGATCCCGGAATATCCTGGGGTGGGCCACTGGTAGAAAACTGTTCATCGGCATATTGGGCGATCCTTTGAACTAACGCTTGGGTTAGACGTCGGGGAGCGTTTGGTTTTGGCGAGCATTCTCGATCGTTGGGGGGATGGGATAGATTATGGTGAGCGTGGATACTGTGCCATGCTATAAATCACTGGTCTACTGTACCACAATACCTCATACAGGTGCCCTATGCCCATATATACGCCAATCTTCCCCGCGCTCGAATCGTTCTTGGACAGCTATTGGCCAGTGCTAGCTCGGAAAATGGGCTCTGGCGTACCTCTGTTGTTTCACGTCATGACACCTTGTGCGAAAGTGTGTGACCACAATATCTCCCTTCTTTCGATTAGGCATTCTAGGAAAAGTGATCCAACATGTGAGAGCGTTTAACATTCCCACTGTGTCGTTGATCGATACTCATGCACGATTGCGTGTAGCTTCCTACTCCTTTTGCTAAACCTCGACGCTATTCTGGAAGTAGTGATAACTAGCTAGGGAAGGAAGGAAGTTGGAGGGATAATATCGTAAGAAATACAAAGTGTATAACTGCAAAAGAGAAAGTAACTAGGCTGAGCGGGAATTGATCCAGTATGATATCAGCGTGCAGGGGAAGTTAGTCGTGAAGGCATCAAGCAATCACAAAGTTACTTCCTATTTCCTATGACAAAATTCTCACTGTCAGTACCTAAACTAAAGGAACTGTGGGTGCTACCATAGTAGTAATACTTTTCACTCTCAGTAACCCTCTCACATTTCAAAGAATCCTCTTCAACCTTGATTTTTTTCCAGCATAGATTGTAGGGGTCGCTTTGTCGCAGTCAAGATTTCGACCTTTACCACTCCTACAAGGCGTCACCCTTCAGCACTAATTTTAATCTTTGACTGCTCTTCAAAGGCAGTTCTTGTCTTTTTGTTGTCAAATACCATGTTTTAGATACTATTTTGTAGACACATTCCAGGACTGGACGGAATGGCAGTACTCCCGTCTTATAGCCATGGATGGTGATCGGCCGCGGGGGGACCCCGCCCGGACAAGGTAAGTGCAGTAGAGGTTTCTGCTGCCCAAGGCATCAAGCCTCCTTGCTTCCAACTACTGGGATCGATTGCTACGTAACCGATAGGTCCAGTGCCTGCGATACAAATCCCGCGGGCAGTATGTGTTTCAGTTGAAACTGGGTGACTGCAGCGTTCTTAACTGTCCCGTGCGCCCTACAGGGCCCCGGCGGGCTTATAGTCCCGGAAATCCTAGGCAGGATGGGTAAGGATGGCAGGGCATGGGGTCCGTCTTCCATAAAGGCTGCGTTCCTGGGGTTGATGTGCGGGTGTTGAGAAATCACGTCGTGAAAGCACAGTTGATGAGATCGAAGTGATAATGTTTTTATGCTTATTGAAAAGAAGAGTAAAAAGAGAAGAAAGCAGAAGAGACCAGAGTGAAGTCTTAAAAGGTGTGTGGGGAATCGTAGTTCCTCAAGCAACACAGGCTAGTGCTTCTGTGAGGACGTAATCCTCAATGCACAGTTCTCATTCAATGTATAAGCGATATCAGACTGTCTACCAAGCAACTCCAGGTCCACACAATCCCAATCCCAATCCCATATCTTGTATGCCTATCACGGTTTCTAACAGCGGGCCCTGCGGTCTTAGTACCAATGGGATCTTCCGTCCGTCATGAGCAGGACGTGGCCGTCATCGGCAGTCACCCACCCAGAGTCATGAGAACGAATGCAATTATATATCTATACAAAAGTCCCAGGAATGCCACCGCTCCATAAGAGGGAAAAGAAACCAAAATGCTAGTACTAACGCCATGTCTATTAAAACGCCACCCAATCAGGCCTGGTTTACAAAATCGCACTGGAGGAATACAATCACCTTGCAGGAGTTGTATTATTCTTGCTGCCCAACCTGACGTTCTCCTCAAACCCCTCATCATGAAAACTCCGCGGCTTCTCTATGCTCTTATTGTTCGGCTTCTCTACCTCATGAAGGGTGAACTTCATACCCTTCGTGCTCTCCTCATTTCCGATTCTCGATAGCACAATTCGCCCTACCAGAGGGTCCACGACACCGCTCCCAGCATGCCTGGCTCCGGCTGTCTGTGTTGCAATACTTGAGAGAAGTTGGCGTTCTTCCAGGTATTGAGCTGGATCCATAATTAGTGATTGTGATCTTACGTGTTTGTAGTTTGGTACTATCAGGTATAATCTTGCTGAATTAGAAAGTGGCTGTAAAAGGTTTCTTGGTACTGTGATTACTTTTACACACGTTGCTGTCTGCAGCCGTAATGAGCGAGGAGGGGAATGCCTGTTCCCTGATGCACTATTCGTGGACTATTCCGCTACGCGTTCACCAGGGTAGCACGAAAGTACGACATAGCTAATCCTGGCGAATTAACATTCAGAGGATTGGGCAAGCGAGGGGTTGAAGGCAGTTTTTATGGTCGGTAAAGAATCCCTTCCGGGATGGTCACGGGAGAGGAATTGTTTTCGCCGTGCTTCATGAGTAAGTATAATTTCCCCTATGTTGGCGAACTCTACGGAATATGTGATTGCCTATCTAGTTGGTTTTCTTAGTACCGTATTTCTCTGGAAGTCTTTGATGACTCCATGGCCCTCCCTCCTTGTGAATTTGGCAAAGCCTGGCCTTGCCATCACGGCAGGTCTACTGTGGATGTCAGATCCATCACCAAATTCTGTGGGCAGTGATCCCATTGCTGATACCACTCCTTTCATCCATGAACTTACACAACATTGGGCATGCCTAACTGTCTTCAAGTAAGGATTGACAGCGCTCTCTTATATGGTCTTCAAAAGCCCTCACTGGACGCCCTGTGTTGATGATGGCTAGCCACTGAACCGGTGCGAATCCTGCAAGACCCTGGGCTAAACATACAGGGAACCCGCGTATGGAATGAGTCCTAATGGGATAGCCCCGCTCGAGGGTGTGGGGACTTGACCCGATTCAGCTCCCATGCCCGTTGGGCCCGGCCAAGCGAAGAAGGTAGGGAAATTGTAAAAGTATTATAGGCGGGGGGAGGATCAAATAATGATTGGAACAAGCTTTATTTTTACCGTACTACCTATCGGCACATCATACAATGAAAAGTGAATATTGTAGAAATGCTCCCAAATCACTCACTCACGTTGACAATAAGAAGTACTAGTCCAACTTGGCTGCGGCGTTGCGGCTAACGAGTCCTCAAGACATGAGTCAGTCAGTCCGATTCTGGGGGACTGATTGGTGGGGCTGTCACTTACCAAGCCTATTCTAAAATCTTGCCCGGCTGATAACTTAAGATAAGGTACATATCACGCCCTGTGGGATATTCCATGCTAAGCCTACCGCAAATAATGCAACACCGGGATACCGGCACTAATAGTGAAGGGAAAAGTGGGATGTGTAGAAGGGTTGTAGGTTTAAGAAAACTAGATCACGGGTGAAAATACATGTTTGATCGATAGGTGATCGGGCGGGAGATTGTAAAACTGAGGGTTAGGGTTTAGGCGTCGCCTTTTTCATACGCTCTCAAGTATTTTTGCGCGTGTGGATCCGCTTCTGACTGCTAGCTGTTGTACCGGCGGTGATCCATGTTTTCCCGGACAGATATTGAAAATAGCTTTGGGTGACACTGCCGGTATCGGTTCTGCAAATTTCTACTGCTTTGGAATCAATCAGGGAAATGACATGGGGTAGTGTGGCTCTCATGGGGTTGCTACATTCGGATCGGCTGACCCTCCTTGACAAAACCGGTCCTTGAGGGTTGGTGTCACCAATTTCGGATCCAGTGATTGGACTGTAGTCAGCTAGGCGCAAAACACTTCGACAAACCCCGCTTTTCCTTGATTTCAAGCGATCGCGTTAAGGGGCTCTAAGTTAATCAACACCTCGCTCTGGACAACACAAAGCGGCGAAAAACGAAAAATGTCACAAGTTTTCAGTAACAACAATAACTCTTTCAATATCGTTCACTGTACTGCCCACGATGATGAGTCTAAGATACTCACATGGCTGTCTCCATTAGAGCCATGGGTGCGGCATCGAGACATCGGAGCTCAGCGGGTGGACAGTGTAGGGGGCTGGCTGCTAGAAACCAAGGAATTCAGACGCTGGCATAATGGCAATAGGGAGGATGAATCTGATCGTGCCACTTTATTCTGCGGAGGCAATCCAGGGGTTGGGAAGAGCTACATCATGTAAGAGGGGATGAGTCTTTGCGGGAAATCAAAGAATAGTATTGCTGATTAGTTGCGATTACAGTTCGCTAGTTATAGACAAGTTGTGCGACGGGGCCGAGGAGGAGGATGCTGCCGTTGTTTGTTTTTACTTCGACTTTGCTGCCCGGAGCGAGCAGTCGCCGGTAAATATGCTCGGCTCGTTGCTGAGGCAACTTGTTAGTGGACTGGATGAAATTCCTGAAGTGGTAGTCCGGGGTTTTCGGAAGCAGAAGAAGGTCATTGGGGGTAGAGGTCTACAAGTTTCAGGAATTTTGGAGATGTTCCAGACCATCACAACCACAAGGCGCACGTTTATATGTGTCGACGCTCTCGACGAATGTGTGCCGGAGCATCGGATGGTAGTTCTTGAATCGCTAGGGCAGATTCTGCGGGGGTCGCCGAATACTCGCATATTTATGACCGGAAGACCGCATGTCCGAAGTGAGATCGAGTGGAAACTGGATGGAGCAGCAGCTTTTATATTAATACAGCCTACACAAGATGGCCTTATTAGGTATCTCCGTGAGAAACTCAGGAATGACACCGCCCGCGGTATAATGAGTGCCGCATTGGAGGCCAATATTATGAAGATCATTCCCGAGATAAGTTCGGAAACGTATGTAGGAATGAGAACTGGGACTGGGCTGCCTCAAATTGATGGCTGACATATTTGGATCTAGGTTCCTACTTGCTTCTCTTCATATCGAGGCAATCCTGCGAGAAACCACGATCGCTCGCCGAGGGAAAAGGCTCAAGTCAGTGAAGGATGGAGCAGGGTTAGGGGATGCATATGGTGTAACGCTGGAGCGGATAATGGCTCAGGATGGGGAAATGACAAAGCTCGCGGTAGCCGCACTCACATGGATCTGTCATTCGGAACGGCCATTACAGGTGGATGAGCTGTGCCATGCGCTAGCTGTGGAGATTGGAGCAACAGATTTTGATGCCGAGAATGTTCCTTTGATAGACACATTGCTCAGCTGCTGTCAGGGCCTGATCACAGTCGATAAGGAAGCTTCCACGGTGCGGTTAATCCACTTTACGGTCCAGGAGTATCTCTGCAACCATCCAGATCTCTTCAGTGAACCTCACTCGATAATTGCAGAAACCTGCTTGACCTATCTGAACTCACAGCTGGTCAAGAACCTCTCGGCTCGCCCTCTCCCAGACCACCAAAGCATGCCATTCCTTAGATATTCGTCGCGATATTGGGGAACACATGCGAACGGGGGAATCTCAGATCGTGGAAGGGCCCTTGCGCATGAGCTCTTGTGCCAGTACGAAGACCACGTATCAGCTAAATCACTTTTGAAGCAATTACTACATCCCAAGTATATCGGGGAGATCATTACTTCCACGCTCTTCTCCGGACTACACTGCGCGTCTTTCTTCGGGATAGCTGAACTTGTGACTGCGCTGATAAAGGCGAAAGGTTGTGAGATCAACCAACAAGATTGCACAGCTAGTACACCGCTCTTGTGGGCGGCGCGGAATGGGCATGAGCAGGTGGTAAGGATACTATTAGAACAGGAAAATGTCGACCCCAATCGCCCAGATAAGAACAATCGAACGCCGCTCGGGTGTGCTGCTCTTCACGGGAATGAAGGTGTGGTCAAGCTACTGCTGGAACGGGAAAGTGTCGACCCCAATCGCCCAGATGAGAACGATCGAACACCGCTCGGGTGTGCTGCTGTCGCTGGAAACGAAGGAGTGGTCAAACTGTTGCTGGAACGGGAAAATGTCGACCCCAACTGCCAAGATGAGAACAATCGAACACCGCTCGGGTGTGCTGCTGTCGAGGGACATGAAGGAGTGGTCAAGCTTTTGCTGGGGCGGGAAAATGTTGACCCCGATCGCCCAGATAAGAACGATCGAACGCCACTCGGGTGTGCTACTGTCGAGGGGCATGAAGGAGTTGTCAAGATTTTGCTGGAGCAGGAAAATGTCGACCCCAATCGCCCAGATAGGAACGGTCTAACGCCACTTGGGTATGCTGCCATAAACGGCAATGAAGGAGTGATCAAGCTGCTGCTGGGACGGGAAAATGTCGACCCCAATCGCCCGGGTATGTATGGCCTCACACCACTCGGGTCTGCTGCTATCATTGGAAACGAAGGAGTGGTCAAGCTACTGCTGGAACGGGAAAGTGTCGACCCCAATAGCTCAGATGAGAACGATCGAACACCGCTCGGGTGTGCAGCTGTCGAGGGACATGAAGGAGTGGTCAAGCTTTTGCTGGATCAGGAAAATGTCGACCCCAATCGCCCAGATAAGAACGGTCGAACGCCACTTGGGTGTGCTGCCATGAACGGTCATGAAGGAGTGGTCAAGCTGTTGCTGGAGCAAGACAATGTCGACCCCAATCTCCCAGATAAGAACGATCGAACACCACTCGGGTGTGCTGCTGTCGAGGGACATGAAGGAGTGGTCAAGCTGCTGCTAGAGCAGGAAAATGTCGACCCCAATTACCCAGATAAGAACGATCGAACACCACTCGGGTGTGCTGCTGTCGAGGGACATGAAGGAGTGGTCAAGCTGCTGCTGGATCAGGAAAATGTCGATCCCAATCGCCCGGGTATGTATGGCCTCACACCGCTCGGGTCTGCTGCTGTCGAGGGACATGAAGGAGTTGTCAAGCTGTTGCTGGCGCAGGAAAATGTCGACCCCAATCTCCCAGATGAGAACGGTCGAACGCCACTTGGGTGTGCTGTCATAAATGATAATGAAGGAGTGGTCAAGCTGCTGCTGGAGCAGGATAATGTCGACCCCAATCGCCCCGGTATGTATGGCCTCACACCACTCGGGTCTGCTGCTTTCTTGGGAAATGATGGGGTGGTAAAACTGCTGCTGGAGCGGGAAAATATCGACCCCAATCGCCCAAATAAGAACGATCGGACGCCACTCGGGTGTGCTGCCATGAATGGCCATGAAGGAGTGGTCAAGCTGTTGCTGGAGAAAGACAATGTCGACCCCAATCGCCCAGATAGGAACGATCGAACACCACTTGGGTGGGCTGCCATGAACGGCCATGAAGGAGTTGTCAAGCTGCTGCTGGAACGGGAAGATGTTGATCCTAGTTGCCAAGATGTGGATGATTGAACACCGCTCGGGTGTGCTGCTGTCGTGGGTCCTGATGGAGTGATAGCGTTATTACTGGACCGGGAGGGTGCCGATCCCGACAAGCCAGATAAAAACGGCGGCCCGCCACACTCTCGTGCTACTAGGAATGGACATCCAGGAGCAATGAAGCAACCAGAAGCCCGGAGGTATGTGGAAACTGGAGATGCGCACCCGCCCCACCTGCTGTAAAAGAATGATGGTGAGGTGGGGGCACAGGGTACTCCAGTTGGTACTCTCAAAACTCCTGCAATTCCTCCTTTTCCAGTGCCCCCCTACCAAACTTCGGGAGCCTCCTATGCACTGTTGTGGGTACCAATATCTTCCCTTCCTTTCTCTTGTATCTCCTTCCGCTGCTCCTACAACATGAAATTGGTGTTTTCACCGCCTATCATTGGCGGAAATCCTAGTTGTATGTAGACACACCCCCCTCTGGAACCTCCGGATATTTGCTAACGTTTATGGATGAAGGCTCACGAGTTTCTCTTGAATGTTTAGCGTACGGTAGTCGGGGGAGGATTTTATTTGTTGACTTGCACAATTTACCTTCATTTCAATTCTCGGTCGAATAGATTCCGTTGGTACAAACTTTTTTTCTATTTTCTATTTTATTTGTGTACTTGTTTCCTTCTTATTTCCTCTGCTCGCGATATATATGGATTGGTGGACATTTAAATACACTGAACATAGACTGTTCCTTCTGGTGTAAGAGGATCTACGTTCGGCGCTCCCAGAGCTGGTGCGAAGGAGAAAATCGACTCTACACGTTGTGGTTCCAAGATAACATTATTTTCGGCATCAATTGATACTCGACTTATTCAACCGCGCCCGAGAAATACTGGTCGTTTTATCGAACCCCGTATGAACCCCCACCCTCTCCACCTTAGCCACTAGTTAAGCTATCTGCTAGAAATGCGGCTATCAAGTGGAACCATTAAATTAACGCGAGGGCAGCGATCTAATGACCACCTGTGAGCATACGCCACCATCTCAAATCTACCGCTGCAGATGCGCGGGAAATTTGTGTCGCATAGAAAGCTGTGGCTATCCATATTCATATACCGGTAGTGCGGCTGTGGTTTCATGATATGGTTTTGCCATAATAGTCTTGTGGAAAGGTCGGAAGAAAAAAAAATTAATCGAAAATCTATCCGTAATCCGCAGACTTTGAATCAAGTCCCTTGTTGTTGGCACTCCTCCAGCCCGACAGCTCAACGTAACTTTAGAGCTCAACGTAACCTTGTGGCCCAACATCACTTTGAAGACCAACATCACTTTGCGGCTTAATGTAACTTTGTAAAGTACTCATACAAGTTGGACACCTAAGGGGGCAATTCCCATAGAAAGTGTATAACTTCAGCTCGGTCATGGCAGTGCATTAACTTAGTAGCTAGCCGGCATACCGCAGTCACGAGGCCCTCGTTCTTGGCGTTCGATAGCTAGGTGCAATTGTACTCGTACCGGTATGCCTGATTTACAAAAAATAACTCTCAATAATGCTTCCTTGGATAAGTCATATATATACAAATCAATCCCCAATTATTATTATATTTACATTATTTTTGGGTGTTTTTTTTTAGTTGTAGTTGTAGTTGTAGTGGTGATTTGTTGAACTGCGAAGTGATGCTGAGTCACAAAAAGTGATGTTGAGCCACACAAAGTTAGGTTGAGTAGTCGGGTACTCCCGGAGGAGTTCCCACGGTGGCGATCTGGCAGGGATGCGTGAGTTGTGGCGGTCAGCCACAACCTTGGCACGAGTCTGGGGCTAGAGCGCGCCTCTGTTGCCCCACACTCTGTGGCGCAAGAAACCGTGTGCAAAAGTGTGTGGATTGAATAACCCCAACCTCTCCCTTCTTTCGATTAGGCCTTCTATCAACGGCCAACCCCGCTCGAGGGTGGGAGAATCCAACCCAAGGGAGTCAGCTCCCGTGCCCGTTGAGTCCGGCTGTGCGAAGGAGGCAAGGAAATTTGAAAAGTGGATGGGGGGGGGTCAAATAATGATCGAAACAACCTCTGGTCTACCGGTACTAAAAGTACTACCTACCGGCATAGGCTATAATGAAAAGTGAAAACTGTAGAAATGTTCCCATGTCACATGCGCTGGCAGATAGGGAATGCTAGTCCAACTTTTCTTACGGTGCTTCTGCGCATCATGTCTTCGAGCTATGAGCCTATCTAATTCTTGGGGACTGATTGATGCGATTTTTCCTGACTGGGCCGGTTATAACATCTCACCCTGGGGGAGACTTATGATAAAGTGGCATATTGCATTGCAAGATAGCTCATGATGAGACTGCCACCTCGATCAACGCAGCACCGGTACACCGGCACGTACATGTACCAGTAGTGAGGGGGGAAAGGAGAGTGTGTGGGAAGGTTAGTGAATCCAAACGGCCAGTCTGTCCGACTTTGAGTATCGTACGGCCGGACTGACCCAGACGTTTTCAGGCACAGTCGGGCCGGGCTGTGGGAAAGCGGCTTTTCAAAACAAAAGCCGGGCCAGGGCCGAATCACAAGCAGGCTGAAGTTTCACGTGATCACTTGAACTTCATTATGATACAAAGAAGGATTTTATTATACGATAGGACTACCGCAATTGTTTATAACAAAATAATTAGGTTAATATATATTCACCCGAGGAGTTGGAGAGTTGTGTGAAGAATGGTATTCGAGTGCGCCCGATAGAAATATTAGTCACGTGAGTCCGATAAGAGATTTTTGGTACCGGTAGCAAACTTCGCCAAAGTGACTCTTATCAGACTCACGTGACTAATATATCCCTCAGCCGCGCTCGTAGATTGTCTTGAGGAAGGATAGCACAAGGCTGGAGCAGGTGCTGGGTATCTTGGTGGTTGATCGGCAGATGATATAGATTTATCTTAAGCGGAATCTATAGCATTGGGAACACGTTGATCACATTCTTCCATTCTGAGTAATTAGAAGAGCAAAGCATGCGGGATGTTCCCGGATATCTTCGGGTTGCCTGAGTATCAGGCGGCTTTGACCTGGGTCGCTACAAGATTCAACCCGGCGGTTGCCTGAGTACCTCCGGGCCTTGGGGGGCTGCTGATAATTTCGGTCGGCCTGACCCACGCTTTTGAAAACTATGGCCAGGCTGGTAGGACCTGCTAACCCATGATCTGGGCCACGATTCCGACTCCCGCTTGGGAACACTGGGGGGAGTTATGGGGTTTTTTTTAAGGGGACTGGGCCGTAGGCGCGTAGTTGGTTGGTAGCCCGGGAGAGGTCCTCTGGTCGCTGTGCGGCTCGGCGCACACCCGGGCAGGAGGGTCTGGGCCCGTCGTTGCCTACTGTGGGGGCTTGGGTGGTTGGGCGGTGTGCTGTGGAGTCCGGAATTCCCTTCGCTGGAGGGGGGGGGCGGAAGCTGTCACAAAAACACAGCGACCTTACTTAGAGAGGAAAACCCAACAACAAAGTACACCGTCCAATTATTCAAGTTTTTTTTTTTTTTTTTGGCAGTAATTGTAAACAGCTGGCTTTCTAGAGCTGAAATCACGACAAGGGGACCGCCATCACAGCAGGTTACTCAGTGGAAACGAGACATTAAGCACTTCTAAAGAGGGGTAGGAAATATTTTTCATTCCACTTTCACACTTCTCAAACATACTCTCTTGCAATGAAATCGCTTTCTCTTTACAGTGGAAACATGTGTCTTTCCCAATACTTTGTTCCTGTACTTCAAATCTTACAAAAATTTCGTATCTTCTATTCTAACCTCTTTTGCAGTTTTTCTCTTTTCCACCTCTACCAGTACAAAAGGAATTGGCCATTCTGCTCCTAGCAGAATTACTATGACTATTGGTTGATGGCTGATGCTTGAGCATTAGCATGTTACAAATCTCATTATGAGATGTATTACTATAGTCAGTATTGTTCCAAACTTAGGTTTAGAATGGGTGGCAAGGTAAAAAGGCTTCTATAGCAGAAAGTAAATTTTATCCTTGTTATTCTGAACTTCTCAGTATCAGTTAAGTGATGGAATAGTTTCTCAAGAGATGAGACATATTCAACAAGGCTATCATCATAGGACTCCACCTGGGATAATTCTTCACAGAAGAACCAGATATTGACTTGAGCTTTCACTACATACTCCTTCTGTTAGGTATATGGAAATCTGAGACTAGTGCACAGACATCATTGTAGGGTAATTGCATACAGACCCGCGATTTTCTGGAGAGCTAACACTCTCCTCTGACTTTCTTTTAAGGCCTCCATGTTATGAGTAAGATTTTGATAGTTGTGTCATGTAACTAAAATGTCAGATCAATGAAGCCCACTTCATAATACCATCTATGTTGCTGCCATCCATCCAACTGCATACTGTTTATGGTATATATGGGATGGGACCATTGCTGATATTTAGAAAGTGGAATCGAAGAGATCTATCAGAAGTGCATTCAGAAAGTCTGCTTCCAAGATTAGGCTTCCTCAGGCTAGACTGAATATAATAGTGCATTTTTGTTGGAATACTCATAGAGGATACCACAGTGGTGAAAGCAACTGTGGATATACTGAATCCACTAATACACTTTTGAGATCAGCTGTAAATTGGTCAGTCCTAGTAATAGCACTCCTCTTGTAATGAAATCTTTTTGTTTTTTTGACCACTGTAACTAGCTTGATATTAATCTCGCCTACTCAGGACTTACCTAGTAGTTCTTATCTTTTCTACTTATTATATTACTACCCAGTTGGGTATTTCTTTACGTTACTATTGCTACTGGATTAGTATATTGGTAGTGATTGATAGTTTTAAATTGTTTGGGTTTTTTTACTTATTTTGTTAGTTTAATCCTGTCACTTTAAGTCCTGTGCTTTAGGACTTCGATTGTTTTTACGTTTTACTATTATGATAGCTATGTTGTATTATCTTGGACAGGATAATATTGTTATATTTTCTAGCTATGATCATTTTGTATTGAAAGAAGTTACAATTCCTTAAGGATTTAGTCTCTCAAGTCTCAAAGGAATGCTCTTCTGAATATATTACAAGCTGAATGGTCATTCTATCTTTCTCTCAGCTTTACTATTTTTGAAGAACTTTTACCGATACTTCTCCTTCTATCTTGAAAGTGTCTGAGAATCTCTCTGGGATTCACAAGATACTTAGGAGTAGGTTATACCTCTATAGAGGTATACAAACCAAGTATCATAGCTACTCAGAAATGCCACCAGAAGTAACAGAATATAACAGAAATTAATAGAAGTAAACAGAATCTGCTGGAAGCTTATAGAAGAGTGTAGAAAAAACTAGTTATTAAAATGAGGATTTCATTGGTTGGAAGTTAAGAAAATGATATGGAAGAGAGTAGAAGCCACCAGAATTTACTAGAAGAGGATGGAAGATATCCTTTGTTATATAAGAAGGGTGTGCCTCCTATTTTCTTATGTTTTTTATGCAATCTAGTATTTTCTTATAATTCTGTATTTGAGAATATAATTTTTTTCTCAATGCTGAGGCCTGAACCCAAGCAGGTATTGTCTTACCTGCACTTCTGAGCTCCCTATCTGCTCCTCAATTCTCACTATTTATCATGGTATGCCATGGGCTACCTGAACTCTTGTCCTACCCTGTTATCACAAGGAAAAATATACTCAGATAGGAAGACACAGATAAGTCAAGAACTCATAAGATATTAGCATGTTGGGCTTGAACCTGCAATTGGTACTAAGTAGCCTAGTGTGAAACTGATTACTTATTGACTAAAGAGACTGCTAGAATGATAGTCAATGAGACTTTAGTAATATAATAGTCTATGCAGTTAACTAAGTTGATGTTAGGCACATGGAAATTTGAGACGAAAAGTGCACAGACCTCACGGTAGGGTAACTGCATACAGACCCTCGATTTACGGAAGCTAATACCTCCCTCTGGCCTCCTTATGGGGCCCGCACTTCATTAGCGAGATTTCGAGAGTTGCGTCCCATACCTAAAATGTCACATCATTGAAGCCCACTTTATAATACCATATACCTCACCGCTGTCTGCATAACTGCATGCAGTTTACAGGATATAGGAGAGGGGACCTTTGGTGACATCTGGGAAGTGGAATGGAAGAGATCCGTCAGAGACGCATTGAGATAGTTGGCTTCAAAGTTAGGCTTCCTAATTATGGGCTGAATGTGACAGGACATTTTCGTCGAAATACTCCAAGAGGATGTCCCAGTAGTGGAGGCAATTGAGGACATACTGAATCTACCCATACCCTTCTTAGATCAGCTGTGGGTTGGTCGATCCGAGTAATAGGACCTCTCTAGGGAGGCAGGCGGACCAAGGAGTAGCATGCTCAGACAGAAAGACCTATATAAGTCAAAGACCTGTAAAGACATTGAGACGTCAGGTCCAAACTTGTAATTGGCACTAGGTTGCCCAGTATGAAACTGATCACTTCATGATTAAAGAGACTACTGGAATGATAGTCAATAAGACTAAAGTAATATAATAGTCTATATAGATAACTAAGTTGAAGACCACTGTTTGATATATCAAATAGCATAGTCATCTCAAGGGAGAAATACAATTCTGTAACCGTGAAATGGGGTGGGAAGTTTTAGGGTCAAACAGTATTCACACTTATAAGATTCTAGACTTTTGTATATTAAAACCAGAGTGGTACTTTGGAGGCATAGTAGTTAGAAGTAGTCCATGAACACTCAGATATGGGATGTAAATGTCGAAGTACCTTCTAAGCTATACAGATATCATCAAGCAATGGAGAAGAGATCTTATCAATATAAATTTGTTTTACACTTTAAATCTTTACCTTACCTATTTTATTGAGACAAGCCTTCCTTGACAGATTCTCCGATTAAAGATTTAGCCTATGTCCCTCAGTTATACTAGAGTTTAGTGTCCGCCTAACAGTAATGTACTTGACAGACTAAGGCCAAAATATTTGATTGGAGAATCTGTCAAGCAAGGTGTATCAAAATAAATAGGTAAGGTAAAGATTGAAATCTAAAGAATGTTATATTGATAAAATCTCTTTTTCAGTACTTGATAATATCTGTAAAGCATAGAGAATACTTTGATATTTATATCCTGTATTTGAGTGTTTGTGGACTTCTTCAAACTAGTATTCCTCTGAAGTACTATTCTGCTTTTCAGATGCAAATAATTAGAATTTTATATGTACAGATACTATTTAATCCTGAAACTTCTGACTTCCTTTTATGGTCTTGGAATAGTATTCATCAGCTAAAGTGACTGTGCTATTTGTTTTACCAAATCGACATCTTCAACTTAGTTGATTATATAGACTATTATATTACTAGTACTTCAGTCTTATAGACTATCTTTTCAGTTGTATCTTTAGTTGTGAAATTATGAGTTTCATGTCAGGCTACCTATTGCTAAATGGTAGGTTTAAGTCTGACGTGCCAACCTCTTATAGGTCTTTGACTTATCTAGGTCTTCCTGTCCGAGTCTGATTTACCTTAGTCTACTTACCTTGACTGTGGGGTCTTATTACTATGACTATCTAATCTACATTTGATCTCAGAAGTATATCGGTAGATTCAGTATATTCTCAGTAACTTACAAAATAGTGGCAACTTTCCTGAGTGTAATGTTAAAAGTTTCCTGCCATATTTGGCTTAAGTATAGAAAGCCTAACCTCAAAGCTGACTAACTCAATGCACTTCTACCAGATTTTATCTGTTTCAATTCTCAGATATTGTTGAAACTCCTCTCTCATATATCTTGTAAATAGTATATGGTTGGATAGATGATAGCAAAGTATACAGTATGATGAAGTAGGCTCAATTGATGTAATATTTTAGTTACGTGATGTAATTATCGAAATCTCACTAATGATGTGTGAGCTCTTAAACACAAATATCTCCAGAGCTGAGTCGTCCACCATGCTGTTATGATATATCACTTGTCCCAGGCTGGATGCCGAGACAGGGTAAAGGTCAAATGTTGGCTAAAGGAAAACATTTTCACTTGTCTTTCTTTCTCCCTAGCAACTCTCTCACTTGCTCACCAACCCCCTATCTTCTTTCTTGATTTCTTTCTTGACTCAGTTTCTAATAAACAGGAAATAATGGGAGTATTAATAAACAATCAAAAGAAATCTTTCACTCACCCCACTACTTCCCATACCAGCCCACCACTTTCGCAGACCTTTATACCCATCTATCATCTTCCTCACTCTACCACGTAACTCTCTACTCATTATATCTGGTAACAAAAAAAAGTTACAGATCCTACAAAGACTCCGATGGCCATGTAGCCTTCATACGTTTCAAGATCCCTAGGACTCCCACTCCTACTTCTACCACTGTGATTGCACATCTTGCCACAACAAATGACTGGTAACGAGTGGTAATTTATTAGAAAAGTGTGGCAAATACTAAACAATTACTAGAAAAGAATAGCGAATATTGAATGGCAGACAAAATGCTAAAGGGTATACAGATGGCTAGGTGAATGGTAAGTAGTGTACTTGAGGATGGTAGCTGATAGTAATAGGGAATAAGCGAATGATAAACTGGTAAGCGAATGGCGAATAAAGTAACAAATATGGAAAAGAACGGATATGGGTAGCAACGAAGGGAGAAACATACCAAGCATGTTTTGAACATGTCTGGCATGTTCTACACATGCCAGACAGGCTATTTGCATGTTGGGTTAGTTGTGAGCATGACAAGCAGCATTTCCAGCTTTCCCATAGTTTCTAATATGAGCTCAGTTAGGGGGCTGGAGTGGGCTATTGGCTTCAATAATTTAGGGTCTGTATACAGTTACCTTACTATGAGGTCTGTGCACTAGTCTCAAATTTCTATATACCTAATAGCTGCAGGTGATGAAACATTTTTGGCAAAATACTCCAGGATTTTGCCACTATAGCATAAGCAACTAAGAATAAACTGAATCTACTAAGACTCTTCTGAGATCACCAGTAAGTTGGTTGGTTCTAGTAATAGAACCGCTCTATGGAGGTAGGCTAACCAATGGCAAGTATACTCAGATGGAAGAACCTTGATAAGTGTAAGATCCGTGAGATATTACTATATTAGGCTTAAACTTGCTACTGGCATTGGTAGCTTAGTGTAATAATCTGTAGTTGCTACTGTGACTTTTCCTGAACAGGTAATGGCTGTTCATTTCTTTCTCAGATTCATTTATGTAATTTCTTATCACAGAGTGTTGATGAGGTCCATCCTTCTTATCTTCTATATTATAGTTGCTGTCCTGGTCCATTCAGTCAACTGTACCCAGTAACCATGTTGTGAGATTACTGGCTTAAGGTATATGCCCCATAGCACATACTGCCCCATTTCCAAAGTATTACCATTTCAGGCCCTAGAGTCTTCTATTGTTGATCTAGCTGAGTTGCTTCGATGCTTGCGTGAAGAACTAACTATATCGTCTCGTCTCTCTCTTTATATAATACTCCTTTCTGAGTGTAACTCATTCCTTGTATCATACTACCCTTATAACTCACAAATGTAAGTCATGGGAAACCATCATCTGATCAAGTCATATGACCTAAGTGGTCACATGCACAAAACCCATGACCTCTAAGTGACGTCAGGTCTGAAACATAACATACCAATAACTCATAACTATGAGTCATGTGAAAACCCTTCCTTGTTAAGCCACGTTCATGACATCTGGCATGAAACTGGTTCCTTCATGACTGAAAAGATGACTGAAATGATAGTCAATATGACTAAAGTAATATAATCGTTGATAGAGTCAACTAAGTAGAGGACCCCTGTTTTGTGAAATAAATAGCACAGTCAGCTCAGCAGAAGTATACCATTTTGAGACTGTTAAAAAGTGTGTAAAGTTTTAATATCAATTGATGTTTAAACTTATAAGATTCTTGGTGTTTGTGTACTAAAATCAGAGTGATACTTTGAAGACATAGTAGTTAGATATAGTCTACGAATACTCAGATGTGGTATACAAGAAATGCAGTGCTCTTTCAGTTTTACAGATATCATCAAGCAATAGAGAAGAAATCTTATTTATAAAATATTATTTCACATGTTCAACTTTTAGGTTACCTATTTTATCCTAACGATCCTTCCTCAACAGATTTTCCAATTCAAGATTTGTTCCCATTCTCTCAATGCATACTAGAGTTGGCTTCTACCTAATATATACTTTACTATCTATGCTTTCAAAGAATATAGGTTATTCAACCAATGATAGTGGTACTATTTTCTGATATGATTTGATTATTCATATTCAAGCAAAGAATATGAGTCATGATATAAGAATCATAATCAAAGTCACAAATAATACAAAATCAATTAAATCATATTGATTGGAAGAGAAGTGCTATATGCTATAGGTATAACTAACTAGTATGGTTGCCTGCTATAAGACATCTTCCGTTTCCTCTATTTTCCTCGTGCTTGAAATCAACCCCCAATGCTTGGACTTCACGAACCATCCACTCCCCCCTCTCCTCCCGCCATGGCTTCAGCCTAGGAGTGACAGCCATTTACCTCCATCTCTCACTATCACCTTCTCCTCTTTATGAGTCAAGACTTTCCTTCCTCTTGGTTCTGGTATGCCTCTCGTGCTACCCATTCCCACCCCTGTTCTCCCTTAGCGAGACCCTTCCACTTAGTCAGCGACCACTTGCTTTGCATGCTTCACATAGCTGGGAACACCATTTGCAGTACGCGAGAACTCTTCAACAGGCCCACGGGTCAATCTTGCACCTCCCTACGGTTGGATTAAGCACTGGTATCCCATCCAGTAAGTGATGCTATCTCTTGGAGACCAAGGGACTACATGAGAGACACGGTAAGATCGCTTGCTTTCCACACTAGGGACCGCCTAGCAAGACACGAACACAATTACTGACAGTTGACACGGTCATATTCGGTTGCTGCCCCATTCCGGCAGTTGGATCGGCTTGCATCCTACTGCTACACCCTTCCTCAGCTTGCACCCTACTGCTCTACTCTCTCTAGCCGTACCCACATCCGGTCCCATGTCTTGTTTGCGTTGCATTCTGAGATAACTTCTACAGTTTCTGCTGCCAGCACGTATATCTGGCATGGTTAATGTGGGATTTCTGATTTGCTTTTTTTTTTCTTTTTTTTTTTTTTTGTGATGTCCTGTATGGTTACCTTCCTACATTTTCCTGCTTATTTCTTAGTTAGGTTTCTCCTGTCCTCCGGGTTCGCTTGGGGGTTGGTATGGGCTTTTCTTTGGAGCAAGATGTGCAGTTAAGCCCATACCAGAGGGTCTTAGAGATATGGTTAGGCCTGGCGGGAGGAGGAGTGGGGATTGTTTATGCCATAGCTAGCGCGGCATGCACATTCTTGTACCATAAATTACAACGAATACATGATGATAAGAAAAAAGAAAAACAAGAAAAAAGTTGCCTGTTGTAAGAAGTATTGGAAATAGATACACAGGAAGTGGAATGATATAACAGCAATAGAAAAGGCCGAGTTTTGCTTGATTCTGATTTGAGTATTCTAGAAACATTCGACTTTCTTGTCCAGTTTTTAATTCAGATCACTAACTTATTATTGTAATCAGGATAGAAAATACTTTGGTAGCTCTCCAAAGTTTTAGTACTAAGTACACCACATATTATGTACTTCTCATTATGGCTGTGATAGAAACAACTAGAAGAACGGCTGTGGTAGTATGTGTAGTCATAGCTACTTAAACGGACTAGTGTTCCAGATTGCTAATCTGGCTCAAAATAAACAAATCAATCAAGAATGATTCACTGTTATGCACAGTAGATAAATTGGCACTAATTGGTTAGTCTGTCCTCAAAAAATCTGAGATTCAAGAATAGGAGAAGGGATGTGGCCCCTGACATAATCCCTGAACCGGCACAGTATAATTCCTGACTCAACGTTACCTGGTTAATATGGATGATCACAACATACTCAGATTACTATATTCAATTAGACAATTTTTATATCCCAATTCCTCTATTCCTTGTCAATGTCTATTTTAGAACTCCAATGATGTTGGTAGAACGGTAGTGACCAGAGAGAGATTGCGAAATTGAGGGTTAGTGTTTAATTGTCGACAAGAATTGTTTCGCATATTTTTGACATGTTTTTCTTCATATTCTCCGGCATGATGGCCTATGTAACCGGAACACACTATTTACGAGGAACCGGTAGGTGCCTGGAGAATAGCCAAATCAGGATATTTTTTTATACGAGATTCTAATCCTTTAATGGTTCAGCAGTATTCAACCATTACTTCCTTCTGGTACTTCCAAAAATCAATACCTGATAATGGATACACAATCACTACAGCCTAGTCCTCTTTTCCATCAACTGGGGACTTTGTGTGAATAGTCTTCTCATATATCAAGAGGCTTGACTTACAAAATCAAATATCTTACTCAAGAACTGGAATGGTTCTGATATCATTTTAGGTTCAAAATGAAGTTTATTTGTTTTGGGCTTGAATGGTCTAAGGCAGAGTCGGATCGATTTAGTTTCAACCAATTGGAAGGCTTGCCAGCCTGTTGTCAAGCCCTTGTTGTGATAGAGAGGGAAGCTTCCGCAGTACTGTTAGTACACTTTTCCCTTCAGGAGTCCCTGGGGGCTTCAGGTGGGCTTTTTGGTATAGCCCATGAAACAATGGCAGAAAAGCACTTAAGCTATCTGAGTTCCTAGTAGGTCGAGGCTCGTTTAACTAGTCCCTCTCCTGGTCTCCAGGACACACCCTATTGCCAATATCCTTCTCTTTATTTGGGCACCCACGCAGAAAGAGATCTTCCGGATTGCGCAAAATTACTTGAAGTTGATATTTTTAAAAGGCTGTGATAACCACCGATCAACTAAATTATTTGGAAGGCATGGAAGCCGTGGTGGCGCTATAAGGCTTTCGATAAATACTAGCAGTTCAATGGTCTGCACTGTACAGCTTTCCTTGGTATTGTTGAGAACGTAACTAGTTGGTTAGAGGCGAAAGATTATGATACTAGCTAAAAACCATGCATGGGTTATACACCTTGTATGGGCTGCCTCGAGAGCGCAGGAGGCGGTGGGGGAATCCTATCATACTGTTGTTTATCAAGTTAGAGTATACTGATGGGATCCTGGTCAGGCTTGGTGCTCTCAGGGGACAGGTTTCCAGTGATATGGGATCGGGTAGTGCCCTGAAGGATTGCGGGTACACTGCATCTCAGCCCGTCTTTTTGTATTATATATTATGTAGCTAGCCATCTCCCCTCCTCAGCATAGAAAGAACATGTTCATTTTCCTATCACACTTCTTCCTCACAACCTAATCTCTGCTTGTACCTTATCAATTCACCGTCACAAAAGAGCGGTAAAAATGCAGATCCGAGGAAGCCGCGTCAATCCTGACAAAGATACGCGTGGTCTAACGCCACTCGGCTGGGCTGCTTATTGTGGGCACGAGGAAGTTGTAGAAATGTTACTCTCTCGGGGCGACGTCAACCCCAACAAATCAGCTATCAACGGCCGAACACCGCTCGGTTGGGCTGCTTGGTGGGGACATGAGAGAGTGCTAAGAATACTACTCGGACGGGACGACCTGAACCCCAACAAACCAGATGAGGACGGCCGAGCACCACTCTGGTATGCTGCTCTATACGGGTGCGAGGGAGCGGTGAAAATACTACTTGGACGGGCAGACGTGAACCCCAACAGACAAGATGAAGATGGCGTAACCCCACTCTCTTGTGCTGCTGGGGATGGTCACGAGGGAGTAGTGAAAATATTGCTCGGACAGGACAATATCATCCCCGACGAACCCGACAGAGGAGGCCGAACACCACTCAGTTGGGCTGCTTGGAATGGGCACGAGGGAGTTGTGAAAATTCTGCTCGGTCGGAACGACGTCAATCCTGACAAGCCAGATAATGACGGCCGAACACCACTTGCGCTTGCTACTGCGTATGGACATGAGGGAGTGGTGAAAATGCTACTCAAAAGAGGAGGCGTCGACCCCGTCAAACCAGACAACGATGGCCAAACACCAGTCAGTTGTGCTGCTATGCGTGGCCACGTGGGAGTGATGGCGTTACTACAGTTTAAAGCGTATGGCACAACCAGAACGGCTTAAGACCACAGATACATCGCCCTCTATACCGCATTTGAATACAAGTAACCTATCCGCTATTTCCCTTAAGATCACAACGGCTTCATAAAAAAAAGTATATACCAACAATTTCCTCCCTCCACCTATCACGGCCCGGCCGCTCTCGAACTCTAAAATACAGCAAAAACTCAGAATCGCTATTTCCGTTAGTTCGGAAAAAATCTTATACAGTGGGGCTGGGCATATCTATCACATAATCATACAACCTCTCTGTGGAGTTTTCTTATATGGTTGGGAGGGGATTTGTCAGTTTCTGTTTATATTCCATACTTTTGTGTTCGTTGGGTGTTGTTTTTATGCAATTGAAATCAACAATTGTTGATTGGAATTTCTATCGTACAGTAACATGTTTACTTTGATTCCTGTTTTATTCCCATTTGAATCTTTGCAAATTTATAGCTCAACAAATTTGGTTTTTTTTACAGTTCCTATTTTCCGGCTCGTGTGTGTCGACAAAAGGGGCATTTAGATACAATTCTTGAGACACAGAAATATTGCATGAAAATATTCCTGACGCTCATGAAAGGTATTCGACCATTCATGAAAGGCAATAGCGTTACGCTACGCCACGGGAGCGGGGTTTGGGCGGAAGGAAGATTAGCGATTGTATGTCGCCTGCCCTGCATGCTTAGGTGTTGGATCAATGGAATTAGAGGGAAGTAAAATAAACTATTAAACTTTTCAGATCCTACCCAGTAAGACTCCAGATATGCCATTGGAAAAATGGATCAGGAACGATAAAACTGGAAATATAGAATTACTAGTAATAGAATACCATACCGGAGCTGAATATGTGATCATAGGGTCCGGGAAAAGGAAATATCCCCGGAGGACTGAGAAAGAACCACCAGAGAAGTAGTAACCAAAATTCCTGTTAGCGTTGAAAATATATGTTCGTGTGGCATGCCATTACCAAATGCCACACTTCTCGGGACATGCGTCACTCCCTACAGGGTCTCTATAGTGTTCTGCTTTTTCCAACAATTGCACTCAGGTGTTAGTGTTTAAGCGGTAAGACCAATCGGACTGTTAGGAATGCTGAGCTCTCACAGTTAACGTTTTGGGCATGTCGGGCCAAGGAGGAGTTGATGTGTTGAGTTCTGTCCGCGCAAAGATGAGTGTAAGTAAGGAACTGCACTGTATTAATTTTGTTATATTGCAATGTAGGCGATGTAAACTTACAGGTCGGACAAGCATTTTCTTTTGCCAGCTTACAAACATCGGGAGTTCCATATAATTCGTTTTCACTGAGTTGCTTTCATTTTGGTGATAAGGCGCTTTTCATTGGTTTCTCTTTTTTTTAATTATTGGGTAGCTATGTCGCGTAAGCAGTGATCCCAAGCCGCCGGTCCGGACCATGGGTCGGCAGTCCGGTCCGTTGGGCCTTGGTTTTGAAAAACCTGTTTTAGTCCGGTCGAAATTGTGGGCGGCTACCAAAGCCCGGTGGCGCCTGGGCAACCGCCGGGTCGAGTCTTGGCACAACACAGGTTAAGGCCGGCAGGTGACCAGGCAAGGCTGCCGGATTCCCGGGCCAAAGTCACCAGATGCTCAGGTAATCCGAAGATATCTATTGACTGCCCGCAGGCTTTCCGTTTTTAATCACTCGGAATAGGATAATAGGAGCAACGTGACCCTGGTGCTATAGATCTCGCTCAAGACAAATCTATGTCCGATGGATTCCCACCATACCCAAATATACTGTCCGACCTCAAGACACACTATATCATACTTTACACAGCTCTCTGATCACATCGTGGGCATGAATCGGCACCTGATTTTATAAAAAATTAATTCTGTTGAATAATAAAATATTTCTTAGTAATGAGACACAAGTGATTACTTCAAACATCGACCAGAAGGTGACTCAAGCTGGGCCCGGCTTTGGTTTGGAAAAGCTGCTTTCTCACAGGCCGGCCTCGTTCGTCCCTGACAAAGCCTGGGTAAATGCGGTCGTACTCAAAGCCGGACGGACTGGCCGCTTGGGGTCACTGCGCATAAGCTGAGTCTCTTTCTACCCTTTAGATACGAAGACGCATATTGGTCTGGGTGCAATAGTGTGTTAAGGGCTGAAGACGAAAGAGACAGGTTTGTTCCGATGATGGATGTTGGCATTATTGTTCACTTTATATGTTTGGGAATTAGGCATTTTTCTCTGGTTTCTCCAAGAGTTGTTCTAGTCAAAGTTACCAAATACTATGGTTCTCTGCGAGCGCATCAGAGCTTGTTACAACACGGGTGCTGAGAGTTTTGCTTTGTTTGATGTTTCATTGTCTGTATGCTTTCTTCTTTGTCTCTGCACTTTCTTCTTTGTCTCTATACTGTCTTCCGTGTAACTAGCTCAAGTTCGGAGTGGTCCGGCTTGAGTGATGAGGAGGTTATTTAATGGCTAGTTTTAATATTTTATGATTGGTCGGGTCAGTTGAACTATTCCGGTACTATGGTACAATCTGTATTATTTCACAACTAACAAGGTAAATAAACGAGTGATAGTTTGTGACGGCTTTGCGGAATGGTCAAGTAGGAAGGGGTAATAATTGTCACTTGCCTGGATATGATTCTGGCAAGGTGTGATAGTGTGTATGTGAACAGATTGAAGTGGGCAAAGTGTTTTTTGTTCTTCCTTATATCTACTGTACTGATTATTGCTATTTTAATTGTTTTATAACAAAGAACAAGTCGGATGCAAAAGTATTCGGGAATTGTTCGTAGTTCGGGCTGCCATACTTCCACTGCTCCCAAGGAATCTATATGATGAGTTGGTTCAGTTCGGGAATTTCAAGAAATAATTTCAGTTTAATTCAATTGTGGTAATAGTTTTGAATTGTTCAACAGAGGCTCAGCTGAGATATACACAATTCAGGAGTTCATTACAAGCGCTCCCTCTGTAACAAAAGGTATATTGTTAGCCCGGAAGATGGGTATAGTTTGTGCTGTGTCGATCGATATGTGTGCAGAGAGGAGAGAGAGGAAAGGAGTAAAAGAGGAGAGTAAGAAGTCAAGTACGTTTTTTTTTGTGGTGGAAGGTATCCACCTATACTCATCAAATCACGACATTTGTGAAAACGACCATGCTTGCATTAGTGTCCATGAGCATTCATTAGTGTGCACGAGGAGGCATTAGCTGTGTTTGAGAAAGCAACTAAGTAGAAGTGAAGATATTGTACATTAGTCAGGAAATACATAAGAGACAACCTATATAATTAAGATATGAGAAGAGGATAATGTAACTTCAACTTACTTTCGATTATCACAACATATATTCAGAATGCCAATCCCATAAGGTCTAACAACATTATTGATAATTCAGGAGCAGATTGAAGTCTATGCCATGCTGGATAGTGCTCAAGAAATAGCCATAGTGTAGATATTGGTGAGAGCTGGCATTATAATTTGTACCTGCTTGAGTATTATGTAAAATGCATAATAAGGAGTTTATGAAGGTGGTGTTATTATGTAATAAGAGCTTACTGTAACAAAAGGGATCTTTAAAGTGCAACTGCATGTAACTTCTGACTTGTTCTTCCTTGTAGCTTAATGACAAGTATCGATATCTTCATTGTCTATCCTGCTGCTGTATATTATTCTTTAGCTATATACCTATATGTTGGAAATTATATCATTCCTTTCCTATCTAGTAATAGGGCTGTGTTGGTGATGTGACACAGCCACATGATAGAGTAAATATATGATTGTATTCTAGTATCATATCTTCTAGAGATTTCATTAGTATGAGGCTATTAGGCATATGAAAATCTGAGACAAAAAGTGCGCAGACATCATGATAGGGTAACTGAGCACAGATCTTCGATTTTCCAAAGAGTCAACAACACTCTCCAGTGCCCTTATGAGGCCTGCATATCATTAGCGAGATTTTGATAGTTGAGTCCCATAACTAAAATGGCATATTGATAAAGTCCACTTCATACTACCATATATCATACAACTGTCCATCCGACTGCATGCTGCTAGCAGGATATATGGGAGGGAAGCTTTAGAGACATGCAGGAAGTGGAATGGAAGATATCGATGAGAGGCACATTGAGATAGTAGGCTTTAATGGTAACCTTCATAATTATAGACCAAAGATGATGGGACATTTTGGGCAAGATACTCTAAGAGGATAGAGTAGTGGTACAAGCTACAGATAACATACCGAATCTACGCATTCCCTTCTGAGATCAGCTGTATGCTAGTTGGTTCTAGCAATAAGATTCTTTTGCAGAGGCAGGTAGACCAAGGAGGAGCATGCTCACAAAGGAAGACCTAGATAAGTCAAAGACCCTTAAGATGTTGATATATTAGACTTGGTCTTGTGATTGGTACTAGGTAGCCCAGGATGGAACAGATTGCTTCATGACTGAAGAGACTACTGGAATGATAGTCAATAAGACTAAAGTGATACAATAGTCTATGCAGCCAACTAAGTTCAAGACCGCTGTTTGGTATAACAAATAGTTCAGTCATCTCAATGGACAAATACTATTCAATAACTGTGAAAGGATGTGAGAAGTTTCTGGGTCAAACTATACTTGCAGTTACAAGATTCTGGTCATTTGTGGATTGAAACCAGAAGTAGTACTTGAGAGCTATAGTAGTTAGAAGTAGTCCACGAACACTCAGAGATGGGATATAAATATTGAAGTGCCACACAAGCTTTACAAAAATGATCAAGCAATGGAGAAGAGATCTTATTAATATAAAATTGTTTATGCTATAACTTTTTACCTTAACTATTTTATTGAGATGAGCATTCTTCAACAAATTCTCTAATCTAAGACTTTAGCCTACGTCCCTCAGTTTTACCAGAGTTTGGTATCTGCCTAAGAGTATATTGATGTTTCTCCAGTTACCAAGGCTTACTATATGAACTACCAGTTCACTTCAAACTCCACTCTCAGCTCTCGCTTCGATTATATTTTCAAAGCACCTCATTATCCCACTTACATTCCAATATACCAAGAAGTAGTTCACTCAAAGCTGTTCGAAATCAAATTCATCCACGCCTCTGAATACGTGTAGTTCAAAATACCTGTCTGGATTCCAAGAAGGGATCAGTTGAATCGCATATATTGTACCTAGTATAGCCAGCACTTCAATTGGAGTTTCACCAAATCAGAAAGCTTTATCTAGTGGAGTACATAGTACTCCGAAAATTGACAGCCAGAGACATTTGGCCAAAGACTATCTATTCCATTGTCCTGGGCCCATAACCTATACATGTCCTATAGGTACCTTATGAACCTTCAGAAAAGAGAAATTCAGGTTCTAAATCTAGAGTCTGACCACTCCGCTCCCTTGGTACCATATCCAAAAGAATATTTGTTATGCTATATAACATTTATCAAATTCCTCAAACTATTTAGAGAAGAAAGGAAATATTGGCATGAGGTACTAGACATTATACACACAGATGCAGCATTAGGATTAAAGCTATCTAACAAATTTCGCTACAGAATGGCTGATATATTACAGCACCTGGCAAGAAGAATAATAGATGGAGAGCCCAGGAATACTGGCCCAGATATGTCAGAAACTGATGATTCAGCAGACTAGAAACAATCTCAATCTATACTTACAGAAGTGAATTTTCTCAAAGGAATTAGAGGCTCTTCTCTGTGATTGTATAGTGTGGCTAGTGCCAATAGTATATCAAGGTCAGCGATACCAAAACAGAATAATCATGCTGCGAACTTAGCTAAGTTAGCTAGTCATTAGGGGATAACCTTGAGTCAGATAAGACAAGATATAGATATTTCTCTCAACCAAGCAAACATCAGATTTAAATATTTGAATGGAATCATTTAAGACAACACCTTAAAGCTACTTAAGGTACACTAACAAATCTCAGATAGATAAGATATTTACGACAATGATGTCGCTATCTTGTAGATACAATTAGCAGGAGTGTGATAGGAGATTAAGGATATCAAATAGGAATTGCTATGGGAAGTAGTGAAGAAGATAGATGTACAAGATAAGTATTAACAGGAACATGACGAAGTTACTATGAAGTTACATAGAACCTTAGGGTAACCAAGCCAAGAGGCATTGGTTTAGGACCAAATCCTGGAACAAATAGTCCTCAGTCTACAAATGAAATTCTTAGAATTTTCTTCTCAAAGCATCAATTGTGAAAAGGATATTAACTGTGTATGAGATTCTAGGAGGATGGACTAACTAGTACACTAAAAGAATATTGGGGAACAAAAAGTACTACAACACGAACAAGGGGAGGAAACAAGTAACACTAGAAAGGTATTAACAATAATGGTAAATAGAATACTGGCTACTGTACTAGAACAAAGGGAAGCTCTGCTGATATCCTAATACTCAGTTTCAGAGGAGGAGAATCAAGACTAATATCACTCCCCAATACAACAGAATAAAGGTAAAGGCAAGGAAGCTGCTACTGCAACCCCCTCAGGTCCACAAGAAGGTGATCCAGATGAGTCAAATAATGATGACGAGAGTAATGATAAATATGAGAATGTAAGAAGAAGGGGAAGACTGAGCCATAGGCAGCAAGGATAAATGCTAGAGCAGTGTGGCATAGCCGGGACACTTGACAATATGATGGCGCTAAATATTAAGTGACTATAAGAACCACATCGATTCCTTGCAGCTAAGGTCACTTGAGACAACTATGTCTGGGTTATAGAGTGTGCCAGCTATTTTGAAAAAACCCCGCGGATATGGATGGATATTCAAGAATATGTTATCTATGCACTCAATCATACAAAAGCAGACATAGTCCTTCCTTATCCCATTTGATATAGAAAGGCTATGGACAGACTTTAGAGAGAAACACAATAGTGAGAACTGACTACAGGGTCAAGATTTGAATATGATATGAGGAAGTGTTTTAATGCAGTCGAAGCAGAAAGATAAGTGCTTCTGGATATAAAGTTAGTAAATTATTAGGGCAGCATTATGCTATTACTGGCCTTTATATACAACTTAAATATTAGAGCACAAATCACAGGAGAGTCCAGGAAAGGGGAAGTGGAAAACAAACTTCCCAAATAAATCATCTGAAGGTTGTTGGCAATTCACTGCCATGCAGATCAAGTATGCCAGTGGGAAGAAATACTTAGGGCATGTGGTAGATGTGAACAAGTGCTTCTTTCCAGAGAACAGCTTGCAAGAGACTAACTATACAAGCTGAAAATAGTCCATGACGTCAAAAGAGAAGACCAACAGGACTCTAAACAAAAGGGACAAAGAACTAATAAACCTTGTGTCGAGGAAGGTAGAGCCCGACTACGAAAACGAAAAAGAAAGAATGCGCTAGAAAGGCCAATAAAGCAATTGGGCTGTATGGCAAAGACAACCCACAACAACTTTGACCAAGCTGATACTGGTATTGAGAAAGTTTTATTGACAAATGATGATGGGAAAGGAATTGTATGCAATGGAGAGAGAATAACTACGGATACCAAATACGATGGGGAGATGTTTGTAGATCAGTGGCAACTGTCAGTTTAAGACCCATAAAACTGTAAATTTGACATGCATTATTTGCTATTTTGAAGCTAAAATTAACATGCAGAGTGTCTACGGTTCAGTAACTAGTGTAAGCTAATAGAATTGAGGAACTGTCAGATGATGAAGAACTAACCTAGGGAAGTTCACAGGTACTAACAGTGATGGCATTTGGGTATTTAGTATCTACATAGAAGTGGAATCATAATGGGAACTTTGTTGAGCTGAGGAGTACTGGGTAGCAACCATGACAGGAAATGAGTAGTCTGTTAGGTAAATGTCAAACTCAAGAATAACAGAAGAATGTAGGCCAAAATGTTTGATTAGAGAATCTGTCTAGGAAGACACATCTGGATAAAATCGGTAAGGTGATAGATTTAGAATGTAGAAGAATATTATATTAATAAGATCTCTTCTCTGTTGCTTGATGATGTCTTTAAAGCTGAGGAGGTACTTTGGTATTTATATTCCATGTCTGAGTGTTGGTAGACTACCTCTAACTACTATGCCCCTGAAGTACCACTCTGGTTTTAATACGCAAATGTCTAGAATCTTATAAGTGCGAACACCGCTTGACCCTGAAACTTATCACACGCTTTTACAGTTATGGAAAATAGTATTCCTCTGTTGAGATGAGTGGGCTATTTGTTATACCAAATAATAGCTTTCAACTTAGTTATCCAGGTAGACTATTATATTGCTTTAGTCTTGTTGACTATTATTTCAGTAGTCTCTTCAGTCATAAAGTGATCAGTATCATGCCAGGCCACCTAGTGCCAATCACAAGTCCAAGCCCAATGAGTCAGCTTCTTAAGAGTCTTCAACTTATCTAGCTCTTCCAGTCTGAGCATGCTTTTCCTTAGTCTGCCTGCTTCCTGGAGGGGTCCTATGACTAGGACCAACAAACCTACAACTAATCTCAGAAGGGTATGAGTAGATTCGGTACATCCTCAATAGCTTCCACTACTGGGACATCCTCTTAAAGTATTTCGCCGGAAAGGTCCAGCCAACTTTGACCCATAAGCAGGGAGCCAAGATTTGATGCCTATTATCTCAATGCGCGGGGTACAGACATCTTCCCTTCCAGCTCCCTGATGTCGCCCAAGGACTCCTCCCTTATACCCTGTGAATGGCCTGCTATTCGACTGATAGCAGGGATGTATATAGTGTTATAAAGTAGGCTTCCTTGATGTGTCATTTTTGTTATGGAGCGCAACTCTTGAATTATTCCTCACGATGTGCAGGTCCCACAAGTGGGCTGGAGCACTGGTGTTGGCTCCAGTAAATCCTGGGTCTGTACATAGTTACCCTACCATGAGGTCTGTGGACTTGTCTCAGATTTCCATATGCCTAACATGAGCTACCTCCTATCAGGCTTCACCTTGCATGCCTTTATAATCATGTTTTGTAATTTTCTAAATATATTTTAAGACTAGGTCAGGTCAGGGTAAAAAACCTTCCATGTTTACTTAGTTCCAGTATGAAAACCTTTTCCTCACTATCTTACTCCTGCCCTTCCTGGCATGTCCTGATTTTCATTATGAAAGTTTTCCACATCTTGCTCCGCATTTTCTATACTGGTAACCGGCTCCCCTGTGTTCTCATCTTCTGAACACCCTTGCCATTTGATGAAGTATCACACTTCTCACCTTTCTTGACAGCGGCCATGTACTCATTTGCTGTAAGAACATGTCTAACTTCTAACTATTTTTTCTACCACACATTGTAGATTGCTGTTAATGTCGTCTGATTCTTTAGGGGGTTGCGGACAATTGCAATGAACTGATTTGGAATAGGATTCCAGTAATGCGATATGGAATATGGGATGAATATTCCATTGATTAGATATGTAGAGATTGAAAGCTTGTGATTCGTACTTTTTCAAGATTTGGAAAGGACCGTAAAGCTACAGGCTCAGCTTCTTTGATTTTTGTCAAGTATGAATATCATTTAGATTGAATATTTCCTGATCTTGAAATCCAGTTGCTGTCTAGCTTTTTGGTCCTAGTGATTTGCTATTTCTTTCCTTGTTTTTTCCAGTGACCCTCGCAGTTATTCATGTACCATCTCAATCTTGTTTGCATAGAGTGTTGCTCCTCGATTTTGAGCCTCTTGCTCCTTCATCCCTACAGTCTGTAGATAGAATTTGTTGTTTATATAAAATTGTGATATTCCATAGGTATTTGTAGCAGAGTTGCTACAGGCATATTCAGCTAATGGTAATAATAAATACCAGTCATTCTGATCCTAGTTGACAAAACCTTGCAGGTGTCCTTTCAGTACTTGGTTCATATGTTTTGTTTGTCCATCAGTCTGAGGGTGGTATGCCATTGACATTCTTTGCTTAATTTCCAACAACTTACAAAGGGATTCCCAGAATTCTCCTGCAGATTTTGAGTCCATATTTCACCAATTTTGGCTGTTCAGTCCTGTAGCCTCCAGACCTCTATTGGGAATGTGTTTGCAATATCTTTAGCAGTAGCTATAGTCTGTAGTTCGATGAAGTGTGCCTTTTTTGTAAATCCAACAACTGCCACTATCACTTTTAGTACATTCTTGCAACTGTGGCAGATGCGTGATAAAGTCGACCACGATAAAAGACCAGGCTGGTTAGGGTATTTGCAGAGATTGCAATTATTCGTACTTAGCATGTTTGGGCAATTTATTATATTGGCATTCATCGCAGAATCTTATATAGTCATTGACCTAATCTGTAAGTCTATTCCAATAGTAGTCACACATGATAATCTCCAAGGTTTTCTCTTATCTGAAGTGTTTGGAAATCTTTGCATCATGACATCATTCAGCAATCTTGGTATATAGTACCTGGCTATTTGGTACAATTAGTCTTTACTTAAAGTATAGTAGATCATCAGTTAAGGTCCAATCCTAGGGGAAAACCTTTCCTTCGTCGTGCAGTTTAACAAGGTAACCCCTGTATTATCTCCAAGCTGGATCAGTTCTGATTGTTGCCTGTATTTCACAGAAGAACTCGAGGTTAAATTGCTTTATACCATCTGGCTGGATGCTATCGTTTTACTTTAGAGCTCTTTCAGGTACTTCTGATATGTTATACAAGTGTTCGTTGTCTTTAGCCACTACTTGCAGGTAACTGATGCTAGGTTCCAATGCTTTAATAATCAAGGATCTTGTTGCTGTATTGGAGTTTCTGAATCCTGCAGTCATCTATTCTGTTTCTTCCAAGTTGTCTACTTCCATCATGTCTGAGGTACTGATTTTTGCTACCAGCACTTGGGCTTTACTATCCCCCATCCCTATCTGGTAGTCTATATCTTTACAGTAGAATAGGATGATTTTAAGTTCACTGGCGTAATCAGCATCAAGTACTCTAGCTCCAGTGCTGATCCTTCTTCAAACTGCTGTTCCGCTTCTTCGAGTAATACTTCCATATGTTCCTTCGTGTAGTCCTATGGTTCTCCCTGTTCTTATCTAAGCTTGTCCATATTTTGAGATAGGCTCATCTTCTATGGTGAATAGGCCATGTCTTGCTACTATCCTTGAGTCCTTTGTTGGCAAATATGTTATTTCACACAATCTCTTAACCCTAATCATGGGTTTCTTTCCTTCTCTTCCAGGTTCCATGTCCAAATCCTGTTCCAAATCCTTTTCCACATCTCTGTCTTCTCCTTCACTGCCTGCACTCACTACTAGCGCTAACAAGAAATTTGCATGTTTCAAGATTTTCTGTTTGTGATGTATAGCTCTGTCCTCAGGATAGTACTCCAGCTGTCTGCTTAATGCATCAGGCTTTTCGCCCTTCCGGTAAAGTGAGTATACAATGTAAAAATTGTATTCCACTAACTTCTCAGCCTATCGAATTTGATGATCACTCCAGACCTTCGAGGTAAGGAAGCTTTATAGATTTCGTTGGTCAGTGAAGACTGTAATCAGTTTTTCTGTTCCGATCATATAGTGTCTCCATTCCTTAAATGCTTCAAGATTCGGGAGAAGTTCCTTATCATCAATTTTGTAATTGTGTTCCACAGAGTTCAACTTTCGTGAATGGAATGCTACTGGATATAGCTTTTTCTCAAAGTATTGAGAAAGGACACAACCAAGGGGAAAATCGCTAGTATCAGTTTTCATAACTGTATCTCTGTCTGGGAAAAGGTGGTCGAGTATGGAGGCTGTCGTAAATCAGTACTTTAGTTCTTCAAATACCATATTCTGCTCAACTACTCCTTAAAAATTCTTTGGATTTCCTTGTAATATCTACGTTATTGCCATGCACATACTAGAAAAGCTTTTTGTAAATTGTCAGTGGGGGTTGGCGAATCCAAAAAAGACTTACACATCCCTAACCAACTTGGGTAGTTTCTAGACCATTATGGATTCCACCTTTTGAGTGCTCATAGACATCCCCTTGACTGCCACTATGTAGCCTAGGAATTCTACTCTGTGAATATGGAAGATTGACTTTCATTGCGATATTGCTAATTGAAAGTATAATAGGCTTTATAAGACTTTTTTGGCCGCTTCGATATGCTTCCTTTTCATCCTTTGAAGATGTAAGGATATCATTAAGGTAACATATGACTTCAACATACTAGTATAAGTATTCCTTCAATACATAGTTCATCACATCTTGGATTCTGGCCAGACCATTGACCAATCCGCATGGTATGACCTCATATTTGTAATATCCATATCTTGTCCCCAAGGCTGTCTTCCATTTATTTCTTTCCTTAATGCTAATCAAGTGGTAACCATCTCTAAGGTCTAATTTGGTGAAGATTTTGGTGCTAGCTACGCGGTTTGGAAGTTCAGACATTAATGGAAGGCGATGCTTATTGATAAAGGTAATCTGGTTTAGATTTCAGTTATCCACAACTAGACATAAGCATCTATCAAGTTTGGGTACAAATAATAGGTGTACTCCTGCAGGGAATTGACATTGTGTAATCTTGTCCTTCTTCGTCATGGTTCCCAAGTATTCATGTAAAGCCTTAAGTTGTTTGTGGGATAGTGGATATATTGGTCTCCAATGGGGTGTTGATTCAGGGACCAATTTAATCTCATGGTGAAAGGTTCATCTTGAGACTAGCTTGTCTGCTGTGTGGACTTCAAACAAATATTAGTAATACCAGTACTCTCTTGGCAACATTTCGAGTTTCACTATATTTTCGAGTGATCTGATCCGTCTGCTGTGACAAGCATTTGGGTACCATGTGACTGATTCATTGTATGCGAACATTTCAGCTAATCCTTCACCTTCTTCCGCACAGTTCTTGTAACCTTTTGTAAGTAATATCTGCTTTTTTTCTACATTCTCTATTTGCAATACCGGGTGTTCATAATATGACCAACTAAAAGGAATCCTCATTCCATAACGACCTGCTTTAGTAACTTTACATGATACTTCCGATATCTATCAATTCTTTCCTATTTCCACTTTTATAGATAGGGTATAACTCTTCCTTCTTGAGGCTGATGATGAACCATCAAAGGCTAAGATATAAACTGCATTGTTGTCGTCAAATATAGGAATGCTAAGGTCTTCAACTAGGTCCTTATTGATAAGGAACACATTAGATCCTAAGTCTAATGAGGATTGAACTTCATATCACTTATCATGTAAGTGGAGGTAAGCAATCCCCTGTGGGCAGTTGTATTGTATTAGTTTTGGAGAGTCTAATTCTATGCAATTTGCGCAGATTCATGTTCCATGGTTTTTTCACTTAGGCATTGTTGTTGTTGGGTGTAAGTAACCGAATATTTGTTTTCTACTTCCACTCTCCAGGAATCTCCTGCAATCTGTACTCTGATATGGATGTTTTGCATAAATGTTAAGAATTACTCAATATTGCCTTTGCAGGGCACCAACTTCATATAAAGAAGTGCTTGTCTTTCTGCTTTGACAGGAGCAAAATGTTTGATCATATTATGATCAAACCATATCAATTTGACCAGTTCTAGCTGCTGTATTTCTCCCTGAAATCTGTCCGTAGCCTTCCTACTACAAATAGTACAAGGGAGGACAATGTCTTCTTTTGTACAATAGAGCACGTAGATAACTTATTCTTGGGTAACGTCCCAGATTTGCGGGTTTCTCTTGAAATAGTCAGTATACCAGATTATCGATACATATATATCTTTAGTGCACTTCACCTCCAAGCATGGGGTTGGTCCTGATGGTTACTTCACATTTAGTGCCACTACGTGGGGAAGTGTTTCTGCCATTCCAGACTGTTGTGGTTTTTGTTCTCGCTGACCCCAACCAGGACTTCATCTTGTTGCTCTAACATCATCAGCATTGTCATTATTGTCTGGATCATTGGTGTAACCAGTATTGGGTACTGGTTTAGGATTTCTAGGTATCAGTTGATACTGTTTGTGTTTTGAAATTGTTTCAGGAAACAAGGTATTCCTTTAGCCTAATAGTATAGAGTTGGATACTCTATAAGTTTTATATTTGGTTTTGAGTATTGGTTTGATAATTTATATGTTTTATGTTTGGGGTCGAGTATTGGGTTGATATTCTATAAGTTTTATATTTAGTTTCCAGTATCGGTTTGATACTTTATATGTTTTATGTTTGGTTTCAAGGCCCCCTCTTTTGGAGCCTTATAGGTTTTATGATATTAGGCTTAGGGTAGCCTAACTAGCATATTACAGAATTGCTATTCTTTGCATTAGAAGAAGCAGACTTCTAGAGACAGAGTTTTTCAATAAACTTGGTTGAACAGTTACTTTCTTCATTTCGCGTTGAGAATCTTTAGTTGGAGATGAAGCAAATATCTCTGAGACCTGTGTAGAAGTGATATAGTAAGAAGTCTATTCAACAACCTCAGTTAAAGCCTCTAGACTTTGCTTTACTAGTTACCACCTACAGTAAAGAATATAGCCCATTAACCCAATGTTTACGACATCTTCTGCGAGGCAGTTACAATCAGTATTTCTCCCTTGTATTCTTGGGGGTATCATATTAGTGGCTTCCTTGCCTTTCCCCTTTTCCATTTGCATAGGAGGAGAATAATAGTCTTCATCATTTTCGTCTTTTGGGAGTCAATGTAGTGGTGCAGGAGCTGGTCTTGTGGGTTCCTTTATTCTATTCACTAATTCATTGCTGACCTTCACTAAGGCTTTGATAGACTCCTATGTGTCTTTGGCCATTTTATTTTGGTCTCTTTGCAAACTTGCGATATTCATACATTGCTTTTTTATCATATCATGTATTTCTACTAACGATGAGGTGAAGCCTTAATCTCGCTGCACTCTCTGATCGCGAAAAAGATTGAACTCATTATGCAGTACTGAAACCAATTTTCCAAGAGTTTGGTCATGTGTGAAGGCTTCCTGTCTCTGCTAGCCGAGACTAGATTGTAACTGGGTAGTTACAATTTCATGGGCTTATTGCCACTCACCTTGTGCGGCCAGCTTTGCTACCACGTTATGAAATATAGCTGCTTGTATACCGTTCACCTATGACTCTACTGCGGTTAACTGTAATAGTCAAATGGCTATCTTGTTGTCGTAGAGGTCCTGTACTTCTTCCAATTTCCCTTTTACTTCCATTAACTTTAGTTCATCCTCTTGAGTTGCACCAGTAAGACAATTAAAGGCAATATTGGCTGAGTTCATGAAGATATCAATATCTTGCCGAATTAGTGCGCCAGTTATTACTAAGTGTTTGGCCAAATGTTTTAAGTAGGCTTCATGTTCCTTCGAAGGTTTGGGAGTTCTCGATCTTTATAACTGGTGCATAATAGATATACTAAATGATCTTAGCCCCCTGGAAATATCTGTTGCCTTTCAAAATCCCATGGTAAGAGACAGAGATTGACTCAAATGAGGGGTATCACGCATTAAGAGGGCATGTGTGAACTGAACAATACTCCCGTCATTAGAGATATCCACTGTAGTATTTATTAGTTCCCCTTCTCTAATCAGTTTTGGTCCCATCGGAGGTTTAGGTAGTTCTCCCATCCTGTTGAAACATTTTACTTATAAATTTAAGCCTAATATGGTGTCGCTGGGTTCTGGGTCTGGTACCTGGTGCCAATACTTTCTATGTCCTCTAAAGGGTTTGTGGAATTTGATAAATGGCAGGTGGTGCAACAGGTATTCTTTTGGAGACAGTACGGAAGGGTTAGAGGAATCTGATTATCGATTTAGAACCTAGATTTCCTTTTTCTGAAGGTTTAAAATGTATAGAGTATATATATAGGTTTCTTAGGCCCAGGCCGAAAGGATAGATAGACCTTGTGTAATTATGCTTAAAGTTTTATGTTCAGAGTACGGAGTGCTCCACTCGATGAAGTGCTCTTTTTCTGCCGAACTCCACGTGAAGTCTGAACGGTGCCAGGTAGAGTATATGCAATTGAATCGATTCCAAGTTGAGATCTGGAAGGGTAGCCGGAACAAAGAGGTTCTTATATTTCGATAAGTTCAATTTTGCACAGCTCGGTGTCGAATATTACATTGAATGTAAGAATGAAAATAGGATAATAAGGTTCTTTAAAAATGTAATTTAAGTAAGAGCTGAGGATGGAGTTAGATGTGAACTAATAGTCCATATAGTGAGCCTTGGTAACAGGAGAAGTATCAATATACTGTTCAGCAGACACCAAACTCTAGCATAACTAAGGGACGTAAGAAAAAATCTTTTATCAGAGAATCTGACGTAAAAGGCTTATCTCGATAAAATCAGTAAGGTAATAGATTTAGAATATATAACCTTATTATATTGATAAGATCTCTTCTTGTCACGAATGTGGCTTAGCAAGGAAAGGTTTTCACATGACTCATAGTTATGAGTCATAGGTATGTTATGTTTTGCACATGACCTCATTAGAGGTCATGGGTTTCACACATATGACTACTTTAGTCATATGATATGGTTATAATGATATGTTATGTTTCGCACATGATCTCATTTAGAGGTCATGGGTTTTGCGCATGTGACCATTTCGGTCATATGATTAGTTTATAAGGTTTTGATATAACTCATGGGTTGTGAGTCATATGTGGCGCGTGACTTAAGGAGTGAGTCACAAGGGCGTAAAGGGCAACTATATAAGGAGGAGATTAGGTCTGAGTAGATAGGCCATCCTCCGTCTCCTCTACACACCCGGCGATTGAAATCAAACCTCCGGGCTTGATCTTCACGAACCACCATCCACTCCCCCCTCTCCTCCCATGATGGCTTAGGCCTAGGAGTGACGGCCATCTCCCTCCCCCCCTCACTGTCCTCTTTCGCCACTTCGCGCGTCGAGGCCTTTCCTCCCCTGAGTTCCGGTACTGCTTTTCTGCTGCCCGTTCTCGCCCCCTTCCTCGCTTAGCGAGGCCCCTCCACACGGTCGGCGACCG